>WBMV01000893.1:374044-504926 GCA_013396655.1 Campylorhamphus procurvoides
CAGTCTGGTCAAAAGTGGCAGCCGCAGTCCTGTTGAGGTCCTGGTACTCCTCTGGATTCTACAAGTGGTCCCAGAAGTCCCAAGTCCCCAAGCTTATATATGTTTAGGCTCAGATGTGAATGCCCAGTACATCCCTCAGGGCAAGAAGTTTCACAATGGATGACTTACTCTGTGAGTCATGGGATACTCCTTGATGGCCCATTAGCAGACATGACCCCTCAGGTTGGGTGTGAAGGTGCTAATGACTCCACTCCTTGGAGGGGAGTTATCACACCTGAGTTATTGGTGTGAAGACAGGAAAACTTCCTTATCTCACAGAGTTCCTAAATACCCGGCTTGTAATCTCAGGGGCTAGGCGTGCTCTGGGCAGCTGCTGCAAATGATCCCTTGTTAGTCCATGAGAAATGACATAGATGGTGTAGAATACAAAGCCCTGGCCACACCTACACAGTGACAAACTGGTCCCAGTCACTATAACCAGAACACCTGATCCAGCATGGGTTTTCCACAGGGTCACAACCTCCTTCAGGTATCCACCTGCTCTGGCATGATGCCCTCCATGGGCCGCAGCTGGATAACTGTTCCAGTGTGGGGCTGTGGTCTGCACCAAGAGCTGCAGGGGAATCTATGCTCCAGCAGCTGGAGCACCTCTTCCCCCTCCTGCTCCCCTGACTTTGGTGTCTACAGGACTGCTTCTCTCACATATTTTCACTCTTCTCCAGCTGCTGTTGTGCAGCAATTTTTCCCCCCTTCTTAAATCTATTATCTCAGAGGCATTACCACCATTGTTGAAGGTCTTGGCCTTGGCCAGCAGCAGGTCCAGTTTGGAATCAACTGACATTGGCTCCATCAAACACAGGGGAAGCCTCTCTCAGCATCTCAGAGAAGCCACTCCTGTAGCCCCACAGCTACCAAAACGTTGCCAAGCAAACTCAATATAAAAATTCGGTTTAAATTAATTTATAAATCTAATTGACGATTTATTATTCCCTTTTTTTGGAACATAATGGATGTAAAATTGCAAGAAGCATTTATCACTGTAATATCCCTCCACAGCTCAATAAGTCACCTTTTATTTTCAGTATGTAGTCTTTAAGAAGGTATATCCTTTTTTGTTTAAACCAATATGAATAGCAAGTGAGAACAAAGCAATTCTATTGTCATAAAACTTGACTATTGCAAGTACTTTAAAAATGCAATGTCTATGTTTAATTAGTTCATTTTTCATATAACAATAAAATGTACTTTACTGTAAAATACTTTCTAAAAATATTGACAATTTACTGTTTATGGCTTTTTAAATACAAAGCAAGCTTGGATGTGCAATATCTCTGTGAACACTTGTTCCTTTATTTTTGAGACACATAAATTGCATTGAGTAATCAACTTCTGGTTTTGAATTTTGGTGCTGCAGATACTTTTCTAAAATCCCATAGATCACTATCGATTTTCTTCACAGCTTTTAAAAATGCTGCTTAGTGGTACAGTAAGTGACAGGTTTGCTAACCTTCCTAATGGCCCAGAAGGATCAGGCAACCTGCACATGTTCTATTTTACGCAATTTTTCTCCTCTTAGCAAGCTGTTTCTACCACCTTACTTTGATAGCTCATTCATTTTTTCAGCAATTTAATTTAGTTACCCTCATCTAGTATGCAAGCTATGTTATACTTTGCCACATTTCTCTCCTATATATCCATGAGAAACCTTTATAACTTTTTTCTACCCTCTCAATAAGACCTAGTGGACTGTACATATTATGTATTAATAACATTAGATTACTCCAAAGTCCGAGTTCATAATTGCTGGAATATTTGTTTCAGTCAGTCTGTGAGCTGCATGCATTGCGACAGCTGAAACAAAGCTACCTAGGCAGTACCAGGCCAATGGCACTTAAAGGAGCAAACAAGGAAGCTCCCTGGAACTTTCTTTGAAGATTTGAATGATGCTTGGAACAAAAGCAATGTCTGCATGAACATGCAGGTAGCACAAAAAAGAAACAGTTGTGAGTCTAGCTCCAAGTCGTTTGCTCCAAGCAAAATGCGGAATTTAAATTTCAGCAGAAGTTAACATTTGGTAAGGAAGGATAAATAATGGTTTGGCTGTAGGAAAGATTCAAAATACAACTTGAAACTATAAAACTTGTTTGGTTCTGTATATGAACATATGTATTGCATGTACTGCATTCAGATCCATTAAATACTACAAAACTAGTAAGCATAAGAAAGATTAATGTTGAGTTTCTTCAAATGAACAGAAACAGGTTTTAAAAAAAGACTGCTTATTTTTTTAAAAGAAAAAAATTAAAATTTATTTACAATTTTGGTATTGGAATTATTTGAAAATTCTGGTTTTGTAAATGCCAACTTTTAGAATAATATTCATATGTAGATATATTATTTCATAGCTTTCTTCCCCATACTTTTTGTTAGCAGGTTAAAGCACACGTAGTTGCTAGAAACAGAAGGCCTGCATCAACTGAACCTAAACTTCAAGGCAGGACTATAACATGGGAAAGAAAATGAAGAGACACCACTTACTGTGTATTGATAAGGGAAGAGACAAATGCTGAAATATTCTCTACCATAACTGGGTATTCCACACCAGATGGAACTGAAGAAGAGGCAACTACAGCCTAACTGTATCACTTAAACCTGCATTTCTATTGCTGTGCCATGAACTGATCTGTGGTGTGTCCTTAGCATCTTACTGGCCATGAAATAGAGTAGAAGCTGCAGTTGTATGCATGCCCAGCATTGAAACTCTCTTACATGTTGCAGTTAAGACAACAACTACATTATGGCCCTCACCGGAATAATGAAAATAAACCCAGTTAATGAGTAGTAGTAAAGCCTAAAGGGCTTTAATGCTGGGAATAATTTTCAGCATAAGACAATTAATGTTGGCAAATGCCATATGACTTCCCCAGGGTGTGCGCATAGGGAACTGCGGTAATTCCATTACTTTTGTATGGCCCTCCTTGGCCTGATTAATTTCAGTCTATTCCACAAAATTTCTTCAAAGATGACCATTTTTATTCTAAATCTACTCTTGTTCACAACAGGTGCCCTGTCTTAGTTTTCAGATGTCATTGATGTTTGCCTTTTGATTTCACTGGACATACATGTGCACATGATTATATAACTACCATGTTTCAGCATAAATACCCCTTAAAAGATCAAGGCCATAAATATCTCCAAAAATTGTAGACCTGAGGCTTTATTTAGACCTTTTAGGATGTGAATTTTCAGCCTGTTCTAGTATTAAGTGGTGAGTATGGTGGCAGAAACTGAGTTTGCAGTGCTGTGCAGAGAGGTTAAGCTCATACTTGGGACTGGCACTGAAGGATGTCCCCCTGTATGATGCCTGTGCCAAGGGCTACCAAACCTTCCACTCATTGGACTTTAGGCAAATGGATATTTCAGGCAATGGAGAAATATTAGCCATATTTCTCTCTTGTCACTATAGCAGTGTGCAGTTTGCAGGCTTCAAAACTCCTCTTGAACCACATAGATCTGTTCTGGGGTGGTTTCTTCTGTAAAGGACCTGTTTGCATTACTGACAACATTTAGACAAGCCCATTTAGTCAGCAGCAGAGCAGTGAACCTCTGTACAATGCTGCATCTTCCAACCCATAATTTAATCACCACCCTGTAAGATAGTTTATCACACTCCTACATGTACCTACATGCCCTCCCTAGGTGTTTGTACAATAAGGCTACTCAGGACAGATTTCGCTTTACAAGCTTCTCATTTTCAGGTTCAATCACTTCATAGTTTTCCTGTTCCTTTCATGGTCGTGGGCAGCATCCTTTAAACAGCATTCTTTGAGGGCCCTTTACTCCAAATGGTGAAAACTGCTGGCCTGTGGCGACATGATTTCTGTCTGGGACGGTGTTTAGAATCCATCACCTTTTCACAGGACAGATCATGCATTTCACATTAAGCAGCAAAAGAGACCTTGAGGCGAATCTCACATCCAGCAAGTAGTGTACACTCATTTCAGATGCCAGACAAACGCTGTTTTCAGCTTGCTAATTATGCTGCTCATTTTGTCCTGTTGCCTTGCTTCCGGCCCTTTGGAGAAAGAGTTTTTAAAAGCAATCTGGTAAGAATTAAATTGCTGCTTGGGAAACTTTTCCTGAAAATAGCCTTTGCTTCTTTCTGCCTGGAGAGGCTCGGTTAAAGATAAGAAATGTCTTAAATAATAATTCAAAAGCTAATGATTTGTGAATTCTAGTCTTGAACTGTTGCTTAAAATGAAGAAAAGAACTTTCCAGACAATATTAGTATAGATAAAATAGAGAGCTGCTCTTTAATGAAAGTGGTATCAGGTGCGAAACACATAGGTGCACACACCAGCATAGAATTCTCACAATTCTATAGCTTTAACTAATTACCATATCTAGTGGGTACATCCTACCTGAAAACCACTTGCTCCTGATACCACTCTCAAAACTGTCCCATTGGAGCCTTTCTAAGTGTTCTGGGTCTTCTATCTTGTTTTGACTATAATATATCTTATTATTCCAGTCAAAGTGTGTATCACAAACAAAATGTCCTTGCTAAAATATCTTTCCTTTAAAAGACTGTTAAACAGAAATTCAGGGATGTAACAAAAACTGTGAGAGAGGGGTTTAGAAATTGCTAACTGCTACCTTAAGACTGAGAAATTATACAGCTATGTTAAAATCTACAAATATATTAAAAATCTAAAGGCATCAGGACAGGCAGAGTATTTGGATTAGATTTGGTGTTACCCTCCAGCAAATCTCTACAGAAGGTCTGCTGTAGTCTCTTGACTCTCCTTTTTTTTTTGTTGTACTGTACTCTGTTCATTCACCTACATTTCTGATATATGGGGTTTTTTTCTTTTTTTTTTTTCTCAAAGTATGCTGAAGAAGTCATGTGGGTAGCAAAGAAGCACAAAAAAGAGTTGAAAGGTGGGGGGAAAAAGTGTATGAAATTTGTCTGGGATTTCTCACCCCATTAAAAGTCTGAATTTCAGTCTACATACACTGCCTGTGGCATTTCCCAATCCTCTCTTAAAGATTTTGAAGGAAGAAAAGGCTGAGAGAGTGTAGTTTGGTATATGTGGAAAAGGGACGGCAGAGGATAAGGCATTTTTAGGTTCTACTGCTTGATGAATAACTCCAGATAAGGGGCAGAGACGTTGATTGAAGGTGCATCCTGAAAGTTTGAGAGGTTGTAGCTACCTATTTCAGCAAGGAACATTTCAATTAAATGTAACAAAAAATTTTATCAGTGTTGAACAAATCATTTGCCCAGAGATTTTTCTGAAACCTCCCCTCTTGGAGAGATTGTAAGCCCCACTGGAAAAGGATATGACTAGTTACAACTAATTTTTACTTTGACCCTAATTTGTCCAGGAGTTTGCATCAGACAAGCTTTATTTATATTACTCTTTATTTATATTACTCTTTTTTAAACAATTTAGCAGTAGATCCTGTCTGAGATATGACTAGAAACAAGGAATATATTTATCAAATCATCTTCCCATTTCATACTGTCTTTCTGGTTTCTAACTTTCCCTTTTTTGTATTTCCAACTCTGACACTTATGGTACAGCAGTGTTGGAAAGAGCACCTTTCTTGACCCATCAAAAATATTTTCTTGATTGTTTAAAACTCTTCCTTTATTTCCATAAGAATCACAGAAGTGTTTTAAAGATATGGCATTCCTTATTAGAGTACCCATTATAAATTAAAATAAAAATATTTACAAAAATCAACAGAAATAATTAGGGAAAAAACTGCCTAAAAAAAGTTTTGAAAGCTCACCACACCTGGATTTTGCCTCAATATAAATTTTTTATTATCCTCAGATCAACCTGGTGTGCTCTCCATTCTGTTAGAAACTCTCTTACTTTACTGCAAGACTCCAGTGGTATGAGGATCAAAGAGATAATGTTCATTATCATACTCAGCTGTTGTTACAGTACTTCCAGAGAACAGTAGGTAGTGCCTAATCATTGAGGGCATGCAGCACTGGTGCTTCTCAGGTATTTCCCACTATGACACTCAGTGCTCAAGCGCATCTTAATTTCACCAGGACTTTAAATATTTCTGTTGATTTTTATGTATTGTAGCACTGTCTCAAGTGTAATGTTGTTTGAACAACATCAGATAATGTTCTTTGTCTATTTTCCATAATTATAATAGATGGAAAATTGTTATTCTTTGTCCTGCAAAGACAGATTCTGCTCAACTTTTTCCTGTGCAAAAAATGTACAAATTCTGAAAGCAAGACTTGTATCCTGTGCCACAGCCTGCCTAAATATGTATGAATTTCACAACTTAAAGATTAAACTTTGCTTTCGCGCAATTGGAGAAAGTAAAACACCCAAAAGTTCCCAGCCTCTTGGGCCAGATCATGTTTTTGTCTGCTGTGAGACCTTTGTGCTGCAGTGGGGAGTGTAGGTCAGTCCGGGTGGGCAGGGTTCATGCCAGCAGCATGGCTCTTTGCCCAGTCAGGACTGCACAAAGGAAATCCTACCTCTGACTGAGAGGGAAGGCATAAAAAATAAATGTGCCTTCTCAGAGAAAAGACAGATGTTAAAGTATAACTTCTGCAATTAAAAATAATGCAAGAAACAAATGTCTATGAATAAAAGGCCTTCACTGACCAGCAAGGTGGCCTTCTTGGCTCATCGGTTTTGCCTTGACATAAAATCTAAATTTCATGAGCCTAGATGAACTCCCAGTATGTAATTTATTTTCACAATCAAATTAATTGGAACTCCTAAAACCTATTTAGATGTACAAAGAATGCTGACTTAATTTTTAAAATTAGACTCAAAAGCTTTATGTTGGCTAGTTACCATAGCTTGGTCACCTGGACTTTTCACTTGTTCCTTACTTACATGTATTTTATGCTCCTAAAATATTTATCTAACCTAAAATATATCTATATTTATCATATCTAATATAAAAGAAATATGAATGCCTCATGAGTTTGTTTGTTTGTTTTTTACTGCAAACACTTTTCTGCAACTATTACATGTGTTTCCCAGTTCACATAAAATCAGTTGTATACTTTCTGGTCCATGTTTATTTGCTACAAATGAGTTTTGTAACCTGCTGAACCCGGTACCTCATTTGCAAGTGATTGTCAACTCACAGGACTATGGTGATTCATTTTAAGCAGAAGATTGGAGGACTATTAGAATATGAAAGTTTGCTAACTTTTCTACAGGCTTTCTGTGAGCAGTTGCAACTGAAAATAAGAATAGTTCTGAAATTGTTAAACCAAAAAAATGAACTGCAGAAAAAGGTCAAGATTTGTTGCTGAAGTACAAGCACTTCCTTCTAGAAAACAAGATGGTTTTGTTCTCCTTAGCAAGGTCATACTGCCAATTCATTTCATCTAACTTTAAGAAACTGCTTTTATAACACTCAGTTTATTAGATTTAGGGCTTTGAGCCGATATAGATTGTTGTGGCACCAGTAAACCTCTGGAGTTACATCAGCTTGGGATCTGGTGCTTAATTGTATTTTTTTTTCCTGTGTCTTGCCACATAAATAAAAGTGGTTATGGCAAGATTTCTTCTCACAGGATTTTACAGGTCATGCATGGGGTCACCAGCAACAGGAACTCACTGAAATAATTTGCAGGTTCTTGTGCAATAGGATATGCTGCTATGTTCTTCTCACCCCCAAAAGGCAACAATACAGTCCCAATGAAAATAGAAGATGATCTACATGCGGCTTTTGAAGGGATCCTGCCTGCCCCAAAGGTAAGACTGGTAAGACATATACACACCTCCCTGACCATCTGTGGCTCCTCACAAGGTGTTTCTTCCGTCTAAGAGTTGCAAAAGTGCAAAAACAATTTGGCTTTCAAATTTTTGGAAATAAGTCAAATAATAAAGTGGACAAGTCACCGTGCACGTGTTGAATGTGAGGGTGCAGCCGTTCTGACTCAAAGCCTGGTGTCTCTTCAACCCTAGTGGGTGACCTGGGTTCAGTCTGTCTGCAGAGGTAGGTAGGGTTTGAGAAGGTGCTGGAGCTGGACCCCCCAAATGGCAGGTAAGATGTTCCATGGTCACAGGTGCTGGGGCTGTAACAGCTGGCAGCTCCAGCATTCAAACCCCCCGATACTGAGAAGTGAAGAAATAAAAAAACAAAGGGAAAAAGCAATTACAGGGAACCTATGGTTAGTAACTCAGCAAATCCAAGGCTCATCCTTCTCTAGTCTGCAGCAATCTGTCCCTAACTGAAAGCTGCCTGCAGAAGTGTTTCATCCAGCCTGAGGAACATATGAGTGCTTAGCCAGTGAATGTTGGTCTTGGACATCTCTTGCATACATTACCCCCAGTAAATAACTGCTGTGCTCTTTATGCTCTGCCCAGACTGCTTGTAAAATCTCTCTGCATGTAGTAAAATGTCCTTGAACCAAAGTGACTCAGGACGTAGAGAAACGTGTGCCATTAGCATAAAGATTCCTGTTGACTTCAGTGTTTTCTTTTCACTATAAATATTTTAATTATCGATAAAGGAATTATAAGGAGGGAATGGGGAGAGACAATTAATGGAAAGGGACAGAGGAATGGAAAGGAAGGGAGAAAAACAAAACTGAAGTGTCTCTGAACATGAAGCCAGGAGTGTCTTGCCGCAGGAACAGAGATCTCCATCCCAAGCAGAAGGTTGCTGAGACCTCTATGATGCTCCACAGATCACCCAGCAGCCCTACTAATGCAGGGTGACCAATTGTCCCTAACATGTGGCATGAAGAGGTGCAGTGACTCCTTCAAATATAGTCTTCCCTGAGGTTCACATCATGGTTGAGAACAGCAGAGGAAAAAGAGGAAAATAGCAGGGTTTGGGATAGAGAAGGCAGAGGACAAAGGAAAGAAAAGCAACCTGACTTAAAAATGAAATAGTTATCCCACAGTAGAACATAGGTATAATAATTTGAATTTTGTCACATTTTTCTTGGTCTAATTGTACCTAGCCACAGAGAGATATTACAGATGAACTGATCATGAAGTAGATTGTTAATTTAGTATTCTTCTTTGCTAACCTTTAGTATTTCTCTCACCAACCTTTAGTACTCTTAAATGTTAAAATTGGCTTGAAGTATAAAGTTTTCTCTTTTTTTCCCCTAAAACTGTGTTCTAGATGAAACATTTAATTATACACTGACCAAAGAAAATTCCCCTTGTAAATGATCTGAGTGTATTTTCTTTTAATACTGAGGGAAATTTTGTGTGCAATATGACACAAAACAGAGCATTCAGTTTCTTCTACTACAAGCCTCCATGGAGCATGGAAAATCTCAGATACATCTCATTAGCTTTTCTGCATGTGGGTCTCTAATTATGAAGTGCTATAATTGATCATTTTCCTTTTCAAATTAATTTATAACATAAGAAGATTTGATTGCGGAAATGTACAAAAGGAATACTTTGTTTTGACCTTACAGCTTGTTCCAACTCCTTGGCTGGTATCCATCAGGATCATTAAAATCAATTAAGGAGTTAAGTACAGGACATCTATTGTTCTGCCATGGAATCAATAGACCCTTTCAAATCTCATATAATTCTAGGGATCACAGCAGACAGTTTAAAGAATCACTCTTTTGTAGAATCATAGGTTCTCATCCTGCATATGATGACTTTGATAGGTTTGTTGACCTCTTTAAAGGCAAGCACATACACTTTTGTGGTTTGGAAATATAATATGATCTTTAGAAGTGGTATGCAATCCACATTCCATGTCTGATACCACAGACACGCTGACTGAAAACTAAACTATAGCTGATGTCTGTGCTACAATCCATTTAATTGAAATTGCTGAATATTCAGTCTGCTAATGGCTGGTCATTTGTAGCAGCAGCTATATTTAGAAAGAGAGAAAAAAAAAAGAGATATTTGTATCCAAGTAACAAAGATGTGGTCCACGTCATAGCTCCATGTCTGGATCAGCTGGTGACAGTCGTTGCAGCAAGTGAAATAAGAAACATGGGGAAGGACAGACTAATACTGTCTCTTCAGACAGAGTCCTTAAAGCCCAGAAGCAACACTATTGCAATAATTAATTGGAGCCAGAAATAAACTTGACTTGTTGGGTGAAAAAGGATTATTTCAGTGGAAGCCTGTATTCTTGCAGAAACGGTAACCTCAGAGCTGGGGCAGTGTTCACTCATATTTGTGTAGCACCTCACAAATGGAACTGATAGTGCCTAGGGCTGTCAGTGCTAATGTTGGGTAAATGTTAAATAACTCTTCTACCTTTTATTATTTAGCAGCTATTGCTGGGCTTTGGAGAAGCTGGGGCTAAATATAATCTGTTTCAATCACAGTGAAATATTACAGACCAGAGAGTCATGCTGAAAATGAAGGGTGAATGGAATATAATACCATACACTTTATTTATGACTGAGTTTAATACATATGAAGGAGAAAGAAATGAGGAAAGAAAATTCTCTAAAGCCAATGCTTATAGTTGCCTTTACACCTTATATATGGGCTCAGAGGAAGCACACCTTACATATATAAAGACAAGAATTTATTGCTCATATAATCAAAATTGGAAAAGTCTAATACCTTTTCATCCATATAGTTGTTGTGGAAAAAGAAAGAAGAATAATAGAATTAGCAAGAGCATGCTCATACATCTTATTTCTACCCCTTTTCCTGGAGTTATGCTCCCTCATTCCCTGCTATGGCACTGGGACCTGTTATGGCAAGTTCTGAGCATCTGGAGTCCTTCACCTTGAGGAATACCAAGTTCATGTTTATTGTTTCACCTCACTTGGCATCCTTTTTACATGTTTGCTGTCATGCTTTCATACCTCACTCTTTCCTCATTAGCCTGCTTCACCATGTTATGTCCAAACTTATAATATAGGGTACCTTTTTTCTATGCTGGATGCTATTCTGTATTTTCCACACCCATATCTGCATTTTTTGACTGATCATGGCTGTGTGGTTGAAGCTTTGGAGTCTCTAGTGCCAGCCTCTTCTCTGTCTCACCATTCAGCTGCATTTGGTGCCTCCACCTCTCAAGGCTGCTGTCTCACCAGCTTGTGGTTTTATATGTGACATCATTGTGTTAGAGTCACCAAATGATGGCAAGATACAAAGACAGAACAAACGAAAACAAATTAGCTGTGGACAACCTGCAATTAAGAATTATGTTGTTACAGCTAAACCACATTAAAGTAAAGCTTCTGGCAGGTCAATAAAAGTTCAGACGAAGCAGGCATGACAATCCTCAGACCTGAGGCCTTGAAAACACAGGGCAAGGCTTATGGCGTCTTGTTAGCAACGACAATACCACGTTGTAGGCCTGCAGGGTAACACTATTTGTTACAGGTAAGTTCAGCAGTAAATCTTGTAAAATTAATATTTTCTTCATCTGACAAAGTTTAGTCCAACATTGTCAGCCTTCAGTGAGAAATAATCACTCAGTTTTTCTACTGAAAAGCCAACTTATATATGTTTCCACGTTCTGTCAAAGGACTCCTAGGCACTGACTACTGCATTAATGTGTAATAAACTGCCATAGCTGTCTATATTTAAAAAAATGAGTAAAACATCAGTGAAAAAAACTTTATAATATGGCTACTGGTTTACTTAAGTATAAGACTAAACATAAGCATCACACATCTCATAATCCATAATATAATCTGTATTTGTTATCATCCACAATTTTAGGGTAATTTGAAAGAACTTAACTGAATTTGTGGGAAGGGGCACTCAATATCTACAATGACAGTATGAAGACATTAAAAATTATGCTGCTTTTCTTGAATCAGCATGTTGATCCCTGTTCCTCTTTGCTCCTGAAGTTCTCAAGCTAATGCCCTATCAGACTGCAATTATCTCTGCTGTCATCTGGGCATGGGCAAAGGTGAGTGTTCCTTCCAGCTGAAGACACCCAGCCAAGCAGGGACAGGAAAGACACCCACCCAGCAGTGGGCAGCAGGAAGGAACAATAGCAGGGCATCTCCTCCACTGCCACCAGTCTCTGGGGGTGACAGGGAGAGTTCCCCTCTTCTTTGGTCGTGGGTAGAAGGTACAAACACTACTCTTATAGCAGGCTCACAGCAAGAATGCTGACGATTTGGAAAGATCTCTCCTGTGGCCCCTGTGAAGCAGTGGAACTCAGTGTGTCCCTGCACTGTGCCCCCAGGCTTGCCTTCTAGCAGGCCCACTGAGGGGTTCTTCACCCTGTCCTTACAGGCAGCTTTAAATGCCTCTCTTCCATAGGTGGGCACCAGCTTCATTTCTAAACATAATGTGTGACTGCCAAAGCAAGAGGCAGGAGCTAAGCACCCTGCTGCTCCTTGGCTTGTCCTAGTAGCTAGCTGGGAAACTGCAAAATGCTGACAGCTGAAAATTTATCATTAAAATGTTCTTCGGCATCAGTCTTTCTTTCCCCTATCACCAGCAAGCCCCCAACATCAAGACAAACAGGGTCACCCTGACAAAGAGCTGACTATTGGCTTGTGTGTGCCAGATATCAGGTTTTATTACCACTGTTTTCTGTCTTAGCAGAGCTATTTCTAATTGTGTGTCAAGAACATTTCCTGCCTCAGAAAGCAATAATCTGTTTTGAAAAGAAATAAGCCACCTAAGGTAACTCCATGAGCCAGTGTCTTTCTTCCCTAGTAGTGGTTTGAATGTTCAGCATCCTCTTTAGGTGTTCTCTGTACGAGTCCCAAATTGCCAAAAATCTGGAAATCAAAAAAGGACAAAACAGCATTTGTTTAAGTACTTCAGATTCAGCAGAAACCACAAAGTTCCCCATGTAGCCTTCACTTGGAACACCTGACATTATAAGGGGCAGGATACAAGCAAACACACTTGGAGAACAGAGGAACTTTGGCAAATAAATCCTCTGTTAATACTCATTAATTTAGATAATTTGTGTGCAGCATGCAAAGCAGCACTATGGAGAAATAAAATGCTGCATCCATTTCTTCTGTGGAGCAAATATTACAAGGATTGGTCTGCATTTTGTAATAAATGATCTGATGTTTCTTGCACTATAACATTTTGATGTTTCATTTCAGTTTGTGCCATATTTACTTCACAGAACCCATGGGAAGAACATATGCAGCTCAGAACCCATGTTGAGAAAAAGATTTGCACATCTATCATATTAATGCATTCCTTAAAAAAGCAAAAAGATGCTTCTGAATGCCAACAGAGTTTACATATATATATATGTATGTATGTATGAGCATGTTGAAATATTCCAGGAAAGTCCAAGACCTTGAACTTCTGTAGTGCAATTTCAACTTGTTCAGTAAGAAAAGCCTTTCAACTTGTTCAGTAAGAAAAGGTACATTGTATTTTAAGTCTGTATAGCAGGGAAACCTGCCTTGCAACAGATCTTGAATTGGAACTTTGAATGCAAATTAAAAGGAAGAAAATAAAATTAATAAATATTTCTTTAAATCAAAGTTAAAATGAGCAATTTTTCAGATTTTTTGCCCAAATTTGGAATCAACAAAAGCTTTGTTTACATAAATTTCTATAATAAGACCAGGTCTCCCTCCTCGGCCTCCTTTCATAATAAAGTTTACCCAGTACAATGGGATATTGCTGAATGAAGCAAAGCCGAAGTACAACAGACTTTGCCAATGGAAGCTACTCTAGTAGGTTTTGTCAGTGGGTTGTATTTGCACTTTGTTTCTGTAGCTTCTTATCCATGGGAACAGTTAGTCTGCATTTCAGCCATATCCCAATTTCTTATTCTACTCTTCCATTAGTACTGGACCTGAGTGCAGGCAAGCATTACATATAGCCCAGGCAGTGCCAACTGATAGTTTATTCGCATTATGCTGTCATCACTATAATTTATCTCAACCTCTTCCAGAGTAAGACATTAAATTTACCTTATTGTCCCTCAAGAACCAAGTTTTAGAGCTTACAGTTGAGAGCAGAGTAGAGCAGATGAAGGCTGTAAGGCTTCCCACAGTCACCAAATTGATTTTTTATGTCCCTGTGATACTGAAGCACAGATTCATAAAGTTCGGTTGAAAGCACTGTTTTCATGAGGACATTTCAAAAGCACTTGTGCACGGTGATATGTCCTTTGTAAAACATGAAAATGCCAAATGCTAAGTACTTTCTATCCCAAGACTCTGCCACCCTGCAGATAGAGTAACACAGGAGCTCTATTAAGTAATATATTCCTTGCCGTATAAACCACAATGGGGAATCATTTCAGAGTCAGAATATTAGGACAGTAGCCATGTTCCTAAGATCAACTTCAGGTCTTCCTTCACCTGCACAAAAAACCCAAAACAAACAAAAAACCAAAACCAACCAAACAAAAACCCCCACACAACTGGAAGAAATACTTAATTTAAATATTTCTAGGTTAACTTTACTTTCTCTCAAAAATTTCTTACAGAAAAAGTTTCCGTTTATCCTGCCATGAAACCAGGTGTCTGTCATCTGCCTCAGGAAAGTGCAGTCTGCTGAGATATTCCTGCTTGATGGTGGGAGAAGTGACTGAGTGAGGCAGAAGGAGACAACCACCCACATCTGCACCTAAGACAGGATTTTTCTTATCTTAAGAAAACAGCACAATATGATACAAACAAATGAACCAATCATTCACTATCTTTACTAAAGGAATCATGACAGTGCACTGTTGACTTACTTTAACCTTTTGGGTATCATGTTTATTTTACCACGGTTTTAGATTTTTTTCACAGGGAGGTGTGCAATAACACTGTGAACTAGTAGAGAATGTTAGGCACATTGCACAAAACTTCTGCAGAAGCAAACAGTTGAAACACGAATCCACTTAGAACAGGATAAAGCTCTGTGTATTTTCTTCTGTATTGCGCATTCCCTTAGCTGAATATCTCTCTTCCACCAGAGAAGTCTAACTCCATTCTTTGCTCATCTTTTTCATGACATTTTCCGTCTATCTGCCATCCAGACCACTGTACCTCCTGGTTAAGTATGTTTTAGAGTTTGATACTCTTGACCCAATAATCTTATCAACAAAGTTAAACTTCATCCTCTAGTACATGTTGAAGGAATAAAAAAAATGTTGTTTTTATTGTGTGGGGGAGTTCTTACACGATTGGGTTGCTGTGAGCAATGATACCACTGTACACATTTAAGAAACAGTAAATCTTACCATTTCCATTTTCAAAACTGAAATTTTTAGTACTAGTAAAGCTAAAATATAAACAAGTAATTTAGATGAAGATTCATGTTTCAGAACATGGCACTTCAGTTTTTGTTGGCATACCATATAAAGGTGTACTTAAGAGGTACTTCATATTGAGGTTTGAAAATAGAGAACGTTATGGAAGAACAGAAGAGAAGGATATGCTGGTGGTTTTGCCAGGGAAGAAGGACTGTAGGAGCAGATGACTAGGTCTTGTATTTGTGGCCACAAAAGGCTGTGAACATGAACTAAGGCTGAAAAAAAAGTAGATAAAGATAGAAAAAAATAAAGACATCAAGGATGGAGTGCAATGGTATAAGGTAAAGAAGAACAGCAGCTACTTTCACACAAAGATATGAGGAAGTCTGTAGTCTGTTTGCACAGGCAGTCACATAACGATAACATATCCTTATACCCTCCTGTTTGAAATGTGTAAGAACAAACTTTATGCAGCACCTTGCGCAAAAGCTCTTAGCTTTCCAAGTCTATCAGCAACCTACTAGATGTTAACACTCTCTGGAAACACAGTGAATTCCTTTCACTGTTAATAAATTTGAAATGTGTACCTCAGCCACAGAGAACATACGACCTCAGGCAAGGTCCTCCCACTATCAAGCTCCAAGGATTCTCTGTGTCAGCAAGTATGCTCACTTGTTGGTTGGCTCTAGCATGTGGGTGTGTAGAGCTAACATGGGATGCTCAGGAGAAAATCTGTGTAGCAAGCTTCTGTCACGCTGCTAAGGAGCCGAGGAGGGTAGAAAGCCTGGGACATGGATGACTCAGAGTTCATCAACGACAAATGAAAAAAAGGGGTAGTATGGCCTACCCTGGTTTTTTGGAGTTTGAAGGAGAGATCCAGTCCCTGGAAAATCCATGCAGGGGAAGAATTTTAGCAACATAAACACCATACCAATAACTGAAAGGAAGGAAGAAAGGAAATGTATTCAATATGGCTTATTTTGGGGCTCCAGCATGGGCATGCTCTCTGTGATGCTGGGCAAACAGTTAAAAAAGGAAACCTGATCACAAAGGTGGCAAAGTAGAGGATATGGCCTCGCAAACAACAAGGACACACAAAGATAATTTAACATTATGACTGGACTTACATACAGCTTGATTGAAGGTAACTTCTCTTTATTTAACAACTATTCTGTATTGTTCATACCATAAATAGTAAGATAACTTCCAAAAAATGTGTTCAGGGTTCTGGAAAACAGGAATTTACAAAGAAATAGCTGAAGTCCTTCTAAAGGCCTTCACAAAAGGCAATCACAAAACTCGGCCATGTGTCCATGACAATGAGAATATGATAATGTTATCTGTCTTATGAACTCCTGATATCCTCCAGCATGTATCTGAATAATGTGCCCTAATTTCAGCATTTTTATTATCCAGAAAACTTTAGTTTAAAAAAGAAATTAGAATGCATACTCCTGAAAGGTTGTGCACTGTATAATAGGAAACCCTTTCTGACTCATATACCTAAGCTGAATAAGAGAAAACTTATTCCTTCCCCACAGAACTGTCTGCATTAAATCTTGCACATAAGAACATCTACATTGAAAATGGCAAGTCAGTCAAAATACAGAATTATCACCTTTAGTGACTTCTCATACATTTTTCATTACTTTTTTTACCTCTACTTTTTTCTCAAACTTGCATCATATATGAAAATAAGCTTTTAGATACTCTCAAGCTTATTTTGCAATTTCTCATTTACTGGCTTTTATACATCAAGATGAAAAATACATTTCAAGGTATATATTTAACTTGCTTCAGAACATTATATTTCCTTTAACAATCATGATGATTAAAATCATATCTAATACTAGAGCAGAAAAATAATTTTAAAAATCAAACAATTTGACAGAACAGATTATCTAAAATGTTTTATAGCTTAACTGATCAATAGTGTTTGAGTTCAAAACTAGACATCATGATAAAGAAAAAAATTAACAAGACTCTACCTGTGTGCTCTGGCATCCAGGAGGGCCACCCATGTCCTGTGTGTATCACCCACAGCTGGCCAAGGGAGGGGGTTGTCCTACTCTACTCTTACTGGTGTAGCCTCACCTCAAGTCTTGTGTGCACTTTTGAGCACCATAATACAAGAAGAATGTAAAGCTATTGGAGAGTTTCCAAAGAAGTACCATAAAGATGGTGAAGGGTCAAGACAGGAAGCTATATGAGGAGTGACTGACGTCACTTGGTTGTTCAAAATGGAGGAGACTGAGGGGAAACCCCACAGAGGTCTACAGCTTCCTCATGAGGCGAAGCAGAGAGAGAGGCACAGATCACTGCTCTCTCTCTGGTGACCTAGGATAGGACCCAAGGAACAGCATGAAGCTGTCAGGGGAGTCTTAGTTTGGATATTAGAAAAAAGTTTTCTACCTAGAGGGCATTTGGGCGCTGGAACAGGCTCCCCAGGGGAGTGATCACAGCACCAAGCCTGTCAAAGTTCAAGAAACATTTGGAAAACGTTCTCAGGCATGTAGAGTGATTCTTGGGTCTGTGCTTTGGAGTGCTGACAGATATACTTCGATGATCCTTGTGGGTACTTTCCAAGTCAGAATATTCTATGACTGTCATTCTGTGCCTTCATAACTGCATTGGTAATCTTTGAAAAATAGACATGGAAACAAACACTGTAAAAAAGGCATCAGAATCCTAGGGATTCAAATCAGTGGTGTTAAATATAAAGGAATATATTTACATTTCAAATGAAATATAAGAAAAAATCTAAAAGAATAAAGCTCAAATAAAGCCCCTCCCTACTTTCAATCAAAATTTTCAAGATGCTGTAACCTTAAAGTACAACTCTATAACTGTTAAGATTATGTATTTGTGGTAGACCAACTGTGTTAGTCTGAACTTAATTTCCCCAAAAGAGTGAGAGGATACAAAAATCCATCTGGAACTATTTTAATATTTCAATATTGAAATAGTACCCATTTCTCATGGGGCTAGGTTATCCTCTGTTCAAAATCACATCTAAAATAAGTAAATACATTCAGTAAATGTCATAAATATCATGTTGATGTTCTTTGGTTTCATATTTCAAAAGCTTGTGACATCCAGTCAGGAAATATAAACAGGGGCATGTGTCAGTGGAAGCATTCATATCCTGCACCTCATGAATTTTGAATTCTTCCCTTCACCACTGTGTTCAGACTATTCACTAACCCACCCATAAAATGTTAAAGTGGTTTACATACATGACTTGAGCTTGAAATAGCTTTCCTCATACTCCTTGTAACATTTAAAGTGATCCTAGTATTACATGTGCACCCATGTCCTTTGCTTACCCAAAGTGGACTGGGGCAAATACCTACACTGTTTGTTAAACTCAGGTCTTTGCTAGGGTTAATGGCTTCATGCATATGCTGACCTAGAGGAAGGCCATGTAACTACAGCACTAGATGATTGCATGAACACAAGAATTATTAGAATCCTAGATAATGCTTATGGAGTGCTGCCAAAGAAAAGTATTTGGGCAGAATGAAATAATGAATCAAAACTGTACTATTAACAACCCACATATATTTCACTTTCAGTGTTTAGAAACCCCTCTTTCGGACCTTCTGTCCCCAAGCTCGTTTTGCAGCACTCATGAAGAACAACAGAAAAGCACTTGCTTCTAGATTTACTGATTTGTGTCTTACATAAAGACACACTGACAGATGAATGTCTAGACTCATTAAATGAACCGGACACTGTTTTATAGGAGTGGCAGCTGGTCTTAACTATCTGCTTTGAGAAAGGTCTCCGTGCTGTCTTTACTAGCAAGCAGCTAATATGTTACTGTAGGCAGGAACCATGCTTACATTAACATATTAGGCAAGATACAGCTCTGCCAGTGGTTGCTGCATTTTTGTTTGCTTATGTTATAATAAATCACTATTTAGTTCAGGATAAAACTGAACACCAAATCCCCTTTATGAGTCTATCTATTTGACATTGTCAGGCAACCCTGAAGTAGCTGCACAGTAAGAGGACTAGTGACTTGGAAACTCCTAGAGAAGGACTTCATGTCAATGCTTTCACAGTGATACTGAGACAAAAGAAAAGGCAGCTGATTTCTTTAAAATCCATACATAGAGTTCATGGAGAGACGATTATTCAGGAAACCCTTCTTACCTCAAACTTTTGCAAGTCAGAATTGGCAGCCAGTTTGAGTTTGTTTGTCATCCTTCCATTTTACCCTTGTGCCCTGGCAGAGATGGAACATAAAGTGATTATCATGGCACAAAGCCTCAGTTTATCGTGTGAAATGGTGAAGATGCCACTTTGGTCAGAAGGAATTTACAGACCTTCAAGGAGGGACAGAGGTAAAATTTGTTTTCAATGTATAAACTTTCAGCCAACAATAAGTTTCCTAAAAGAATATTAATTTTTATTCAGACAGAAACAAATAATCTTAAGGAAATATCTCCTGTGCAAAAAGAAGTGCTGCCCCCCCCCAAAAACAACAAAAAACAAAGATTGACAAAACAATAAACAAAAACATAAGAAGATGAAAAATAAGAAAGCATCAGCCTGTCGCAACAAATTAGGAATTTAATATTATTTGGTCTGAATGTTTCTGATGTGCTATATACGCTCTACACATCACTACTATGTGTAAGTATAAAAGGTCTCACATTACAGGATAACTTTCTATTTTAAAGCTTCTCAATTTATATAATCAGACTTCAAGTTCTGTTTCTCATTCAAAACATTCTAGCAAGCCCTTAAAACATAACTGGATGTATTTCTAAAGGCTTCAATGCAGGGTGACTGTGGACAGAGACTTAAGAATTTGAATCAAGCAAATCTAACCAAGAACCCTGAAGAAAACAGTACAAAAATATTGCATCTACACATTTATTTTTTAAAAAGCCGAAATCCAACACTATGTCACTGTAAAAGACTGAAATATTTTTAATGTCTTAAACCTTGTCAAAAGCATTGAAAGGCTTTTTGTCAAACTGCAAAGGAGCAACTGCCTGTCTGTGACCATCAAAGGATATCCTACCCCTACACTTCCTCTGGAGTATGCCTCCTGACTGGAATTTGGACTACGACCTGTGTTCGTATGGGATCTCGAGATAAGACTATTTTCCTATTATCTCAGGTCTCAAGAGAAGTAAACTACTCTCAGGGAAGAAAAATGTATGACAAAGAAAGCCAAATTCAGGAACTATGCTAAGAATCAGTCCTAGCTGGGCTCCATGGGTGGAGGAGGAGGAGGGTTTTGGATGTGTGATGGCAAAATCTCTCTATTTAAAACAGAAGGAGCAAACACCCACCCACCCCTCTGAGAAGACCAGGTACACAACAAACATTGACAGGAAAGGCAGCTGAGAAGAGGTCATAAACCACAAAAGACCCCCAAAGCACCCTCTCAGACTGATTTTTGAGGCCTTTCACGCCCAAGGTACTGCATGTGATCCAACTGATGCAACAAACCCAGAGTCTGCAGCAAGAGAATGTACAACTTCTGCAGGGTAGGCGCCTGGCATCTTCTGAATGCGTATTTGTCCACTGAACACCATGTTTTGTGGGATCATCACCACCACAAATAGCAGAAGAAGAGGACCTACGGAATACCACTGGGTTCCAAGGAGTGGTGATATATTTTCTATCTAATCTCTCTCTGTCACTCTTTTTCTTCCCCCCGCGCTTCTTTTCCTATTTCTTTCTATCTCTCTCTCTGCCTCACATTTACTGTAAAATAAAATCTGTACTATTGAGTTCTGCATATGGTCTTATTTGCACCTTAATTTGGGCGGAGGTATCTGTTACAATCTGCTTGAATATTGCAGAAAGAACTTCAGATTCGAATATTTTCCCCAACAAAATTAAAACTCAAACCAAGTTATCCGTTTATTTCAAAAACTGATTTTTTTATTAATTAATTGCTAAGAGATGCAGAGAGAGAGAGAGAGAGAATAAGAAAAGATTGGAAAAAAAAATGCAGAGATTAACTTTTTAGAAGCAGAGAGAAAGGATACCACCATAAATTATTCTTTTGCCAGAGATGTCGGGGGTGTGAGTGCGTGTGTGTGAGTGTGTGTGGGGGGGGGAGAGAGGGAGAGCTTTCGCAGCTTTTTTCCTGTCCCCGATGTTTTCAGCCGCAGGGGGTATGAGCCCTCTGGAATGCAGCCAGGGCGTTCGGGCTGTGCTGTCCCCGCCGAGACCCAGTGCCAGGGTGCTGCAGCGACAGTGCCAGGACCTTGCTGGCTTCCGTGGCCCTCAGGGATATGGAAAATCAGAGGAATATGGCACACTCACGTCTCAGTTCTCTCCAGGCTGACACGATCTCGGTCCCCACTGGTCAGTCAGGCGGTGTTGAAGAGCAGAGATGAGGAGAGGTTCGGGAGTGATTCCCAGCTGGCTTGTTGGTCTGTCGTCTCCGTCCCCTAGCTCCTAATTTCCCAAAATTTGTCTCGAGTTTTTATAGCATTCAAAAGAGTATTGCGGTGGTCCTTTGGTATGTAGCCTTGTCGAAGTGATAAGATATACAGGATTTTCTGACAGGAGATTTGTTTGCAGCGTTGCTGGTGTGAGTCTTCATAATCAGGCTGTCTCCTGTAAGGCTTTTGGATGTTTATTCCATTGATAGGATGTCGGAATATTAATTACCTTTTGTGTGTGTTATCTGTATACAACAGTATCTCTTTAGTAATTTTAATAACCAGATCATAACAGCCACCTCCAGTGAAATCAGAAAAGTTGGTACAGGTCTTTTGAACTAGGTTTTAATTTTATGTATATCTATCTGCATAATAAGGATCAGCCCAAATTGTCATAACACAACTACATCATATACATCCAATCCTATTCTCAGACTTCAGCTTAATAAAACCTTCAAATCATTTAGATGTTTTACTCTGTACTTCTTAGCACAGATTTCAGTGAATTTGTCTTTCCCATCTGGCTGTAAATATCCTCTTAACTCACATATTTGCAGGGCTTTTTTAGAATGTGTTGTGCTTTGACCCCAGCCCGCAACCAAGCCCCAGGCAACCACTCTCTCACTCCCCCAGCAGCAGGACTGGAGAGAGAATCAGAACAGTAAAAGTGAGAAAACTTGTGGGTTGAGATAAAGATGGTTTAATAGGAAAAGCAAAAGCCACACACAAACAAAACAAACCAATGAATTAAAACAATGCTTCCCATGGGCAGGCAGGTGTTCAACCATCTCCAGGACAGAAGGACCCCATCACACTGAATGATTACTTAGGAAGATAAATGCTGGTACTCCAAACTTCCCCTTCTTTCCTCCCACTCTTTCTCCCCTGCTCTCTATGAGCATGATGTCATATGGTCTGGAATAACCCTTTGACGCACTTGGGTCACCTGTCCCAGCTGTGTCTCCTCCCAGCTTGTATACAAGTCCAGCCTCCTCACCAGTGTGGCAGTATGAGAAGTAGAAAAGAGAAAGAAGCTCTGCGAAAGCCCTGCTCAGCAATAACAAAAACATCTCTCTACTATCAGCTCTGTGTTCACTTCAAATCCAAAACATAGTCCCATGCTAGCCACAGGGAAGGAATGTTACTCTAGCCCATAAAAAAAAACCACA
This sequence comes from Campylorhamphus procurvoides, assembly GCA_013396655.1. Lineage (NCBI taxonomy): Eukaryota > Metazoa > Chordata > Aves > Passeriformes > Dendrocolaptidae > Campylorhamphus > Campylorhamphus procurvoides. Next base: position 396,771 of record WBMV01000893.1, read on the forward strand.
GAAGAGAATGTTGTAGCATACCACCAGCAGAGATAAGAATAAGCTCAGACTTCCTATGAAATATTAAGGTCAGCTAAGGACAAGGTCAACATAGCTGTGCAGACCAGAGTCAAGAAGCATTCTGGGCCTGATAGCTCTTGCTTGGGGATGAGAAGAACAGGATGGTGGCTAATATCTAAGTTGCCTTTGACCTCTCATATGGGAGTAAATTGCAAATGACTGCAAAAGACTCTCAAAACAGAATAAATTATAGTTTAGGGATATGATGGGCCAGGAATAGATCTCTCTTTAACAGTCTCTTCACATCCTCGATACTCTGTGGCAAAAAAGTTCAATTAGTCCTGTGAAAGAAATATTTACCTCTGTTTATACAGAATCAGCTCATGCTAATATGTTGATGACAAGACACCTCTTGTCATTGCCTTGTGACCCATTCTTGGCACCAAGAACTGCAGAAGTCCCTACTACTCATAGTTTGTGGGTTTTTTTTCATTTTGAAATGCAGATGTCTTTTCAATATTTCCCTGAGTAAAGACTATTGCATAACTTTGGTCATCTTTGTCCCTCTTATTCTTTTGTAATTCTGTTATATATATTTTTTGAGGTGGGATTCAGGATTACAAGCAATCCCCAAAGTAAAAGGGCATATTATGAATTAGTGCAATGTCAGTGTGATGCTTTTCTTGAAATATCTTAACCTTCTTTTTGTTTTTGAAATCATTGCTTTTCCTGCAAATCTCATGAGTATTGATGAATGCTCTCAAAATGTCTGTTAAAAATAAGTAAAAATGTCATAATAATTTCTGTAATTGCTCAGTTTGACAGTGTTATAAAAACACCTTGATTTCATGAAATTTGCAACTACTATAGCCTGCTGACTCTACACTGCAGGTAGATTTTAGCATTTCAAAGTACTCCCAAAAGATCTCTGGTAGGTTGCCATCACTTCCTGAATGGTCTGTTGGCATTACTATAAAATACACGTTATAATCATAGTTTGCTCCTGTTTGCTCCTGAATTGGTTTCCTGCATCTCTACTGTGTCTTCTATTTGTAACTCTTACTACATTTCTCATCAGCATTTGTAGGGCATGCATAAGGTGCCTTGATGCAGGCACAGCACTGCAAACAGAACTGTAATCATAAATAGGGTTTGTGTCTGGAAGAATAGCTGACTCAGATGGCAGCTCTGTGGATGGCACTGCACACACCACATCTATCTGGGAACAAAGCTGCATGAACTTAGCATAAGGAGATTTCTGAATATTTTTGTGAAACCTGAGTTTCACACTGGTATTATTGAGGGTTTCACAATGCCCATGTTCACTGGACAGCAAAACTAGAAAATTTTCTCATTATTCATATAAAAGACCTGCACAGTTGCAATAGCTCAGGAACAATCCAAAGGAAGTAATGAGACCTTTCTCTATAGACACATACAGAGTAATTTGATTATCACATTATATGCTATGAATATACAATTAGTTGTCTAAAATGATAGTGCCAGCAGTTCCCCAAATAATTATGAATAGTAAATATAAAATAATTGTGGTTTGAGAAGAAATTATTCATACACAGATATAGCAACTATATTTGGTAACTGGGACAGAGTCCAAACACAATTCATTATTAGATTGATTACCCCTTGTTTTGAAGCCTATGAACTTGAAAACTGCAACTTTACATAGACCTCATAGCTACAACTTCTTTGTTAACTGTAAGAAAAGCCTAGAGAGGACTCATCCTCAAAATATTAAATTCTCCCTGTAGGATGGTTACTCTATATACACTGATTCACCTTTGAGAACTTAGCAAGAGCATACCATGCATCTTCATTCATAGCTGGCACTTTTTACTGTCATGGCCTCCAAGACAAAGTAGACATGGTGGACAAGAATGCCAGCAGGTGGGCAGCAGTGTTAAGGGACTGGTTACCAGTAGAAGCCTGTGCTCCTGGGGTGACTACAGTCAAGACTTTTGTTCATTGTTCTGGAAGTGCAATGATCATATATTTTTTCATTTTCAGATGAAATGTAGAAGCAATGTGGAGGACACTATCAGCATACTATCTTTAGATTCCACTTACCTTAAACAGGTTTTCTGTATGAAACCTGTTTCATACAACCCTAATATCCCTTTTTTCAGATCCAGGCAATATTAATTAGCAACACCCTCCTGGAAAGGACTTAGATTCAAAGCACATTCAGATTAGTTTGAAACAGATTTTAGTCAATAGAGATGAATATGGGTTATTATATTCTAGGAGAGGCAACCAAAGTCTGTATGAGAATATGTGGTTGATAGAGATTCATAGGTTAGACATGTATCAGCAATGATGCCTATACTGGAAAAAAACAACCACAAAGCATCTCATGGACGTGCAAGCAGGACATATATGAGGTTTGAGGTAATTCTCTAGCTTTACTCAGAGGTACTTCAAGGGCTGTACTTCTACACCTACCTTTATATATGGTGCTGAACATTAAAGATAGCATCCAAACTGTAAAAGTTTTTGAAAGGTTAGAAAAATTAGCTTCAAAGAGGGAAATTAGTTATTCAGAATATTAGACAAAAAGAAGAAAAAAATAGGAGTGAGAAAGACATAGTATTTTAACAAATGTACAAAATTGTTCCAAAGAGGAAGGAAATGAACACTTGCCATAGGCAAAAATTATTATAGGCTTGAATTATATCTTCTGATAGTAAAGATGATGAAGCACAAACATGGAAAGGGGATGTTGCAGAATCTCCTGCTGAGAGTTTCATAATATCAAATAAATTAATCAAGAATCTGGTAGAAACGGCTTGAGCACCACCTGGACAAGTTCTTACTAGAACCTTTTTTCTGTGATTTTATATTTCTTTTGCAGAAAAAAGCAAACTTATTCCTTTTCTTAACATAAAATAATTGGGAAAAAAACCCACAAAAACAAAACCAAAAAACTAACAACTCTGCTGTTGATTTCCAAAACACATGGAAACATGTATACTGGAACTAATGGAGTACCATGACATCAGTCATGTTCTAAAACTCCCTTTCTAGATATATTGACTTTAAGAGACAACCTCCTTTGGTTCATCTTGATGAAAATTTGAGCCTGTTGAAATTTTTACTTTCTTGATGTCAGTAAATCCAGTTATGTGCACGTTGGATCTAAATACGGCAGTGGAAGCATGACTGCTTTTACTTTTTTAATTTTAAAGAAAATCTTTGCTAGTTCCTTAGGGAGTAGCCCACCCATTCTTTGTTCTTAGCTTAACCCACCCATCCATTCTTCTTTCTGATCCCATTTGTTCTATTTTAACTTCCTTATCTTCTGTATTTCCTTCTTGAATTCCAATATTTATTTTAAAGTATAAAAGCTAATAAGATCTGCCAGAACTTAAAATTCAAAATAAGAGATTACTGCTGATTATAGTATCTTAATTGTTATCTAACTGTTGGCAGGTGCTCCACAGTTACTACTGAAAACTTCAATAACTGATTTTACTAAGCATAAAATAAACAAAATTAGTAAGTTTAAAATTAAAAACACTAAAAATGTTTACATTGAAGAATGAGTCACTATTAAAATTGTAATGATATCAAATGAAAGTGAATACCTTTTTTTTATTATGTAGAAATAATTCGTTATGCATTGCTCATGTATTTCTACATGCAGTAAATACAAAATGAATGTAACAAAATTCCAGATTAAATGCCATTATTGATAACTGGATCATTACATATAAAAATAATAAAGACACATTAAGCAGATTTTAGTTTCAAGAATATACTCCATCTTCTGTGGCTTTAAGACCAATAGTTCCAACTGAGCTACCCGAACAGAATACGCTGTATTGTCTTACTGTACTTGCAGTGCATCATGCCTTTGGTGACTCAATTATTTTTCTGATACAACCAAACTCATTTTATTCAGTGCTTAATGTGTTAAGATCATGCACACAGCCAACTTTGCTGACTTATACTGAAAGCAATAGTTTAGTTGCTTGCAATCATTGTTTTTATCCTAAGATAAATTCTAGGTATTAGTATTTAGGCTTTTGTATCACAAACTGGAGCTATAGACATTGCTATATTTATGATTAACAAAATTTGATACACACTGGCCAAAAAAAAAAAAATAAAAAGGGAGATTTTACTAGTGTAGAACATAAACTAGTGAACACTGAGATGCAAGTGATATGAATCCTCTTGCAAAGACAGTTCCGATTGGATTTCCTAATGGCAACCATACTTTGTTTTTTATACTGACAATTATAGTAAAAAAATATGATTGCTAATTGTCATAAAATGTGATGCTGTAATTCTTTCCATGAATGCAAAAAGTAGACAGTATAATTTTAAAATAATGCCACAAGAATCCCTCGATGCAGTAGCAATGGTTCTTGGTTGCTCTTGCACTCCAGGGTTATACCACCACCTCACACACAGTCTTTCTCAGAGCCTATTTCACTGATGACTCACACCGTTACTGCAGAGTAACTATATACATATGTTTTTCTGAATCATCAAATTAGTGGAGGAGATTGAGCCCCAGTTTGAAAAAGGACTTGTGAATTTTGAGCCATATTCTACCTAGGCAATCTTGGAAAGGATAGGATTTGGAGAAAAAGGGAAGAAATCAGATAGGGAAAAGAAGGAGGGGTCAAAACATGCAAGTCATGATAGAAGAATTGTTAGGGCATAGTCTACTAAAATTGAAAAAAAGTATACCTTGTAACACTGTGCAAGTACAAGTAGATAGCAATGTAACAATTTACAGATAGCTATTAAGACCCATGGCAATGCAGTAATGGGAAGCAGGACTTTTATTTCTCTGTGAAGTTTTATCTGAAATGTCACTGTTCATCATGCAAGCCTAATTGCTAATTGTTTTATTAATTTTCATTTATATGTGATATGTGTTAAGAACAAGCTATATGCAGATTGATACTGAGCAATTTCTGAAATTTTCTTGGATGAAGCACCTAAAGTGGGTGTGAAAAATTAAGGAACCTTCACCACTTGCTCATGGTTTCTGCCACTTAGTGCACAGGAATTTGTTTGCAGATGGAGTCATGCACTTCACTCCTAGGAAAATCCAATGGTAAAGGATTCAACGATACACTTATTTACTACATAATGTACAAGATCAGACAAAACTTCCAAGAAGACCCTCCCATTGATGTTCAGAAAGCACATTCTTGCTTTCTAAAGTCCTTCTCAAAGAAAATTGTAGGTGCAAATGGATCCACTCCTGCTGCCAGACTTGGTCAAGAATTAATGTCTGGCAGAATTATACATGTATAATCAACCTTTTGGATCACTTAGGTAGGATTTTAAAGCTTAACATGCTATTAATCATTTACCAAACATCTGATGCAATAAGGATTCTCTCAATCTCAAGGAGTAACCTTAAGACATGTCCCTATCAGAGGAATATTCTGAAGCGCCACCCACTATAGTACGTGAGAGCTCAACAGCCCCTTGGCCACGATTTATGGAGTAAGATGATTGACTTATAGTGATATGTGTAATATTCGGATATTTACAACATGTCTGGGTCACCCTTGCAACTCTTTGCTTCCATGTTGCCATCTGTCCCGCAAAGTACAGAGTAAGCTAAGTGCAGCCATCACAGCCCCCACTGGTGGTTATGGCTTAAAAGGGAGGGAATGGGGTGCAAACCATCATGTAATTGTATTTTGAAATGTATGTTCCAGTCAGCATCTAGTTATCTATATGAAAATAATGAGATAGAGAGACATACAGAAAATTACCTGTTTCCAACAGCAAATATTCAGGAACTCACTGTGGAGCAGACAACAGCATTCTAACTATGCAAGTCACTAGGATAAGAAAGAATTAAATTAAAGCCCCTGGTACAAATTATTAAGTTAGATTTTCCTTATTTGGCTCTTCTAAATGAATCCAGGGCCTCCTGTTGTTACAGGAGTGAAGTGTTTGACAAAATTAATATAGATCCAATGAAATGCTTTTTTAACCAACACCCACAAAAATGAAAAAGTTGAATCTTATCTTTTCTTCCTCTCAAAACTTGTAAATCCTTTAAGACAAGAACATACAAGTGTCTTCATTTTTTGATTGGCTTGATTGGGTACTGAGGATACTGAGTAGCTTTTACTTTAATGAATATTATTCGGCTACTTCTTTCAAAATTTCTGAAATCCACTTCCTAGACTCTACCTCTTGAAAATGTATTTTCTAATCAGTGGCAAACTGGCCCACTTTACTAAACCAGTGATTTTCTTGAATTTCTTACAATAATTCCCATGACTTTGGTGAAGTTTAACTTTTTCCATTTCCTATTTTCAGTCACCATTTCCTATTTTCATCTAGTAAAGTAAATTTGCTGATGTTCTGTACTGAAATTTTCTTGTTTTGTCATCTTGGTGCAAAACAAGAGCCTAAATATTTAGTTTGACTGTTCTACAGCAAGTTTTTCGATTTTAATAGTGGTATTACTTGTGGGGAAAAGCAATACTATTGTCTTGTAAAACTGATAAATTATTAAATACTTATAAGTGTTATTCTTAAGCAAATGGCACTATAGAATAGTTGATTCTAATATAACATTGAATTATAAGATTTGTGCCAGTATCTAATTCAGTTGGTTAAAAACTCCTTTCAGTCTTTTGTGAAGCAGTCATACCAATTCTAAAACGCATATAAAGAAAAAGTGTTGTTCTGTTTTAGAGTTACTCCCTGTTTTATATTCTATTTAGTTCACAAATATACCCCTAATTCATGAGCAAAGCAACAAGTGAAGGAGATCATCTGTTAAATTACAGGTCAATTCTCACTGCTCATGTGGTAGAAAGACCTTTTTAATCCTGCCACAAACCTCTAGCCAAACATTTTACTGCTGGGCAGGAACTCCCTGGTTTTGGCATGCTCTGCACGCTTGTCCCTCAAAGCTATCAGAAGAGGCTGCTAAGAGGGAAAAAGCATAAGAAAGAGGACATGCACTTGTTCTCCACTGACATGGAGTACATAAAGACCCTGGAGAAGTTTCTGGACTGCTTCCCTGCATGTCAAAGCCAAATTCTGACCCTATGTGTAAAGAAATCATAGCAGGCTTCTTGAGATGCATTTATTCCCTACACATTGCACTTGCAGGAAAAAGCAGATAACAAAGAACCTGTTCTGAAATCTTTATAAGCTGGTCTTGATCACTGTGTTCCACAGAAGCCAGAGGGTCCGTGAGACATTTGAAAAGAGCTTTTTTCCCATAGTCCTCTCTTGACATAAAAATGTGATGATATGCTCAGTTTCTGTTTTTCTCATGGGAGCACTGCTCAGAATATCCAGTAACATATGAGAATATAACTACCAGTAAAAATAACAAAGTAAGAGGTTAACAAGTTATTACCTTTTCAATGAAACTCATTCACAAATGTGCTATTTCTTAGAAATGCCCATATCTGCTTTCAAAAATGTTTGAAGTTATTTGGCATCCAGCATCTTGTTGCGCACTAAAACTAATGCTCTTTAAACCTTTTGAACATGTTATTCTGTATGTTAGTATATTGATACCCTATTCCACTAGACTAGCTCATCAAAACTAATTTTGTGGTTTTCTTTCTGTATGGGAGAATTTGATAGCAGGGCCAGATATTTGTTTGCACCCATTCTCTTTTAATAAAATGGATTACATCAAAGTCCGATCCCTCTGAATGCAAAAGGAATCAAAAAGAAGTGAAAATGTTTACTCCTTGTTCCAGTATTTTATTATAATATACAAAGACAATGTCTGAGATTAATTTCAAGTTATACTAAAAGCTCCCTTTTGGTTGTCCACTTTTGCTCCTTCTTTTTCTGTCTCTGCTTTTTCTCTCAGATACAAACACACTGCTGTAATCCATCCTTATCGATATCTCACTTCACCTCTCTTAGCAGAGAGTTCTGGATCTCCTTATGGTTTATGGTCCATTGAGTCCTACTACATGCTATCATACGTAATCTATTTTGACAAATCACATTGCTTTGGATTAGTATTCCATGGAAAATACAATTTTCTAATTTCTCTGAATAAAAGTCTGCCAAACTCAGTTTTCATTATGTTTTCTCATACCTTATTTATTATTTTTATTGATTAATGGCAAGACTTCTCAACTAAAAAATTCTAAGGAATTTATCTATCTTTAACCTTTACTCAGTGTGGACAGAAGAGAGGACTGACTGATTACAAATACTCTACATGCTGCTATTTTCAGGAGGTCTTCAGTCACATATCAACCTGCTGGTTGACTGAAATAATTTACTTTATCTTCTTGAAAGGATGTTAGTCAGTGCATAGTGGAAGGTGATGAGAGGAATCTCAACCATACTAAAGGTCTTTAAAGTTCTTCTGAAACAAATGAAGAAGTCTGAGGATCTGAAAATGTAGAATAGGGCTGAGGATTTTACCTTTCCCTGACTGGGCAAGGATATTCAGCCCCAGCAAGGCATTTCCTTGTGTATAATTGTGCTGGTATAAAGCCTGATACAATTACTTTTCACTGAAGCATCTCAGGAATGTCAAGCTTGAAAATGGTCAAGTTGTGTAAAAGTGTGTGTTCACTAGAATAATACATAAAAAACCCCAACTATAAAACAAACAAAAAAACCCCATCCCTTTGCAGTCAAAATCAGCAAAATCCAGATCTTCAGTACTATGGAAATAAATGACCTTGAAAGAACTTATTGGATGACACACTGAGAATAGATCAGGCAAATACGTGGTGAATGTTATATTGACATTTAAACTTAAACTCCATTTAATCATTTACATCAGAAGCACTGCTTCTAAATAGGTAATACATATGTGCCAAATGCATCTGCCTGTCCCTGGCTTAGTATAATCAAGAGTAAGATCTTGCAAACTGGAGGAAAAATAGCTACACAACACACATGGTAAGGGAATACAAGGAAGACTGGAATTGCCAAATGCAGATTTTGTAACTGTTCCTTCTTCATTTGACTTGGGTTTAGGAAAAGCTAATGTTTATTTTCAGATTATTTCCTAGGCAGAACTGCGCAAATACAAAGCCACATTCTTCTCCTGGTGCAACTGTTCAAATTCACATAAAAATTAACAGATTCTGTTTATAGCAGCAGATAATTTTACCCCAAATATTTGCTCAAAATCACTGCATATTCTGAGTGGTTCATAACTTACTCTACTGCAGCAAATCTGCTGTGAGTCAGTATGTCTTATTCTGCAAATAAGGTGAGTCTTACAAAAATAATTCTCTCTTTTGAAGAAGATGACCTTTCCAGACTGTTTCCATCTTGCTGGCAAAAAAAAAACCCAAAACAAAAACAAACATAAAAAGTACAAATTTCAGCTCATTAATTCTTCCATTGTCCATATGGAGCATCCTGGAATGAATTGATTCCTTCTGTCAAGGATACAATTTCAGAAAGATAACTTCCACCGTGCTGCTCCAGCTGTAACGGGGCATTCACAAAACAGGAGGGTTATCCAATTCTCTCAGAATGCTCCTGCTCTTCCTCTAACATCTCCTTTTTTTCAACCCTGGTGTTTATGAAAGGATTATGCAGCAATGGAGTTTCCAAGACATGTGGTGCTATTAATAAAACAGGGCCCAAGTCATACCCAGTTATGAAGTCTCTCTGAAATTTTTAATTTACATTTAAATCTTGCAAAAACTTGTTGTTTGAAAAAAGATGTGAGTCAATGCAAGTTTTAATTCACTATGAACTAATTGCCTTAAGAAGTCATGATGGGAATCAGTATTTTGTGTACTTAACAAACATACATTATGTTAAGCATTAAGTTCACGTTGCTACCTTGGCGTTAGTCTTTTCTGGAAAACTGCCAGTGAAGCTGCAACCAGCCTTTTGACACATTCAGAATAGCAGGAAACTTCTTAATGAATAATTACTTCTCCAGAATTGTTTACATTCAGAAGTTTTAAATAAACCTAACACTTGCTTTAAGTAGAACCACATTTGTCTTAGCATGCTGTTAAAGTGCATATAAATCATAATTTACCTTTGCTGCGTAACCTAATGCAATCTATTAAGGAAATAGTTCTTTTAATAACAAGACTACAGGAAACAGAGAGCTCAATCACACATAAAGAGACAATAAGATTACTGTTAATACACTTTTAACCTTTTAATAAATCATTCTGATTAGCACAGTGAACTGAGAGGTCAGTGGTTGTTTTCTTACAAGCCCCATTTATGGACTGATAATTTTGCCACCACAGAAAACAAATCCATGGGCTAGAAATTACATGGTGCCCCCACTCACTCATTCATCCTCCTGTCAGTAGGGCTGGAATGTCTCAACTTTTCTGAGAACTTTGACATTCAGAGCCAGTATTTTTATATTTAACAGAAATAATTTTGAAATAGAAAAAAAGAATGCAATTCCTATATTTATCTGTGGTTCAAAACTCTAAAATAAAAAAAAAACTCAGAAGATAAATGGACATTTCCAAGTGGACTTTCAATATTTTCAAAATATTTTGAAACTATTTAAGAATTTTTTTTATTATTATTTTGTAGGCAACTTCCAATAAAGTGTAATCAGTGAGGCACTAAGCTAGTACAGTTATACAGTGTAATAAAGCTATTCCTATTTGGTCTTATATTTGAATAAAGGGCACAATGATGTAAATAATTCTTTCATACTGATTTAAAATTGTTTACCCCTGAACAGTTATAAGGGATTGAAAGTTTACAGTCTAAATACTGATTTGTTTTATCAGAATAGATTTACAGCATGCTACTGACAAGTAGGAGACTATTCAAAGCCTAAATAATGGATCAATATGGAGAAATATTGACAATCCAAAGCACCTCAGGCATCTGTAAATTTCAGAAACAAACTTCCTCTTAGTACTGACAGAGCCTTTCAGTTCTGATCTCCAGACAATGTCAACCTAGTCCCAGTGCCAAACAAATTATATCTGAGGATTTCTTCACAAAGCCTAAACCACAGTTGCAAACATGGCAAAATAAAAAGTTTTTTTAAGGTGGTTGTTGGATTCAGGACTACAAGCCGGTTCTCACTGTGTTTTTGTCTTCCTCTTTTTTCTCTTATTTCAAGCAACTTGGTTAAACCACTGGTAGTTCACAGGAAAGCCTGAAGTTTGTCTCAGAAGAGCAAATAATTTTCTGATCTCCCTCTGATTTATTACCTGAGTGGTTGCTGGCAGCCAAATAGGCAGTAAGCACACAGATTAGTATCACATGAGGGAAGAAAGAAAAAAAAAAGTAAAAAAAAAAGTACACTTTTAACATGAGGGAGGTACAGAATTCTACAATTCTTTTCTTTCTTTAAAAAAAAAAAAAACATACATGCACAACTCATGACTTTGAACTTTCTTCCAGGAAAAGGATGCATTCATTAAATATACCCAAGAAGTACATAGACTGCAGTGAACCAGATCACACTTTGTTCTGGCATACAGCGTGTTCCTCCCATACTTTGCTGAAGGGTTTTATTTATCCAGCTTGGGCTTTATATACCATGTTTGGCTGGTGCCATCCTCAGTGTGCCTCTTTGGCCTTTACCAATAAAGCTCCAAAAGCTTTAGAGATTGCAGTGAGCTTGGGAAGTGGGACTTAACAGAGGCAATTTCTAGCTTCCTAATATTGTATTGACTATCCCTGAGCTTTAGATTTTGAATTTATTTATTCCTAATAAACCCTATTTTTTAGCTAGCTGTTCTGGCTATCTCTACAGGACACTGAGAGCTTTCGCAGGACCCTTAATGAGCAACCTGCTCCCACACATGCCAGTCCTTTTTGGTCCCTCCTCTGGGCTTTCATGATTCCAACAATACGCATCAGGTGCCAGCACAACTCCAAGGACATCAACACTGATGTTGCTGCCAAGACACCCCACACACTCTGTATGAAGCACTCTGAAATAAGCCACAGAAAGCAAGGGACAAGATTGTGGCTGTTGGTATACATGGCAGCTAGTACTGGCACCATCAGGAAAAGAGAACCCTAAGGAAATGTGTGATTAGCTGAAATGCTGTAACATTTTACATGGATGCTTGGTGGAAGGTGACTGCTTCATCAACTGATGGACTTCAGTCCTCAGCGTTCAGCACTGCAGCTTCAAGGACCAGCACTAGCAAACTCCTACATCAGGTCTTTTCCAGGTGTCACCTGGACTTCAGTAGCCTCATATTTATGACAAATGCTGTTTACCTTTGTATCCATGGCAAACAACAATCATGTGTTGTTTGTCCAATCAAAAGGATTGATAAGACTAAAAGCAAATAGAAAAACAACAAAGTAAAATTAACCTTTGGTTAAAAATTAATTAGCTATAAATATACCTGATTAAAACATGCAAACAAACATATATTATACGATAAAAACTCTAGGTAAGAAAAAAAATAAATCTTAGAGTTTAAAAAATAGCCAAGAAAATATTTAAACACACTTAAGTGTAGAACTTGCTTCTGTATTGGATTCTTGGTCCAAGCTTTTTCTTCATGGCTGATCCTTGTACCTTAACTGAGGCCATACACTTGAGACAAACATCTTGGTTCTATCTGAATGACTGTTCACAGAAGCCACTTGCAACAATCTTCTCATAAAGATATCTGAAAAAGAAAAAAAAAGAGTATATTTAGGAACGTGTACAGAAGTATTTGTGTTGTAATGCTCACATACTCATCCTGTGAAGAGGAACAGAATATTTTTACCATAATCCAACACCATTTAAAGGTTTTCTTCTCAAATACTAACAGAGCTCGGTACTGATGGGTTTAGGTTTTCTTTCTTCTTTCTTAATAAACCCCAAGATTAAGTGACAGCACAGAATACTTTCAATCTTCCCACATCTCCATCCAACATCAATCTTAAACATGTATCACCCCATTAAAAAACACTACCACTGTAGCAGGTTGAAAGTTTTTTTCTTTTTACAAGGTTGTTTGGAAATGCCACATTCTCAAATCTGAAACTTTTGTGTGGGATCATACCAGTTCAAATTTAACTGAGTCTGCCACAGAATTGCTCACCAACATGGAAGTGGCAGATGCCAGAACTAAAGGTAAGCAGGTGATTGGGTTGCAGGCTTGGAAAATGATTAGCTGAGATGTCAAGTTTTTTGACACCGAAAATAAAAACTATTTAATACTGTGGCCCCTCTCCTGTGAAAGAACAGAGCTTTGCGTTTTTTTGTCCAAAGCCAGACGATTCTCCTCACTATCTTTGGAGATATTATCTAAATTCTAGAAAGTAGCTATCATTTCTTGACTATTAAAATGGAGGAAATAGCTCATCCTTAACTCTTTTTGTTTGCACTTTCATGAGTACCTGTACTCAACTGATTACCATCTGCAGCTCTTGAGGAAAACTTAGCTCATTCTTAAATACTCTCATTTTCTAGAATGTTCTTAGAAGAATAAATTCCCTTTCTTCTAATAAACCTTTGCTGTTTAAATAGGGTTTTTTCCTTGAAAGAGAACACAAAGTCTCTATAAATGCTGAATAATAAAGATCATTAAATGTAACATTTAAGTATTATGAAGTGGTTGTAAAACCACCATAAAGTTCACTTTCCTGTTGACAGAAGCGTGCTTTGAAACATTTTTGTTCACCTTTGTCTCAGTAAACCTGGTGTCACTTCAGGGAGGAAGACAATTCCTCCTTTCTCCTCTCTCAGCTTGGCTTCTCTGATTTGGGTTTGATGTTTTGGCTATATCAGAAAAGGGGACAACTGTTCTTGGAGGTCTTTTCCATTTTCTTAAGATGATATATTGAACAATAATGCAATGTTTCTTTTCAGCCTGTAGATCACACATAGCAAACAGAAATATGCACTTTTTCTGCACTGTTTCTGTCTCAGATAAATTTCATGTGGTTGCAGTAAACCATTTTGCTATATAAACAAGGCATCACCAGACAATATAGAGCAGAGTAATATAGTGAATAATGCATAGATAATGTAGATAATATATGATATAGCATGACAGAACAGTAAGGATACCTCTAAGTGGCATAACATAATGACTTTTCCTGCCATGCAAGGCCAGTGAATAGGAACCAGAAGCCATTACTTTCCCAAGAAGCATTTGGAAATAGTGTGAAACACTGACCTAATGTAATACAATTAATATTTTTTCCAAAGTTAAGAAAATACAGAATTGCTTGGCATAAAATATTTTTTTTTAGTTTATTAATGTTTCTGTAACAGAAATTCTAGAATTGTCAAAATATATCAATAGTCAAAAGCAAGGAAATTCAGAGGCTATAATAACTTTTTAAAAAATGTAATGCAGGAACCACAGTCTCTTATATTCATTCCATATTACTAAAAATATTACCTGGTAGAGCAATTACGTATGTATTCCTGAATGGCCTTTTTGCTGAAACTGGATGTATGTGTGATAGCAGCTGGAAATGGCTGTTATGATCATTATCATTATTATGTGTCATTTAGAAAGCTGCCTATACAAATGGTGTGTCCTCTTCTATCCCAGCAGTTCGTTATGATGCACTGTCAAACTCTGCAGCTTGTTCCAAAGAAACCAGGCAGGAAGCAGGTAGATTTCGCATCTGTTCTCTGTGTGTCTTCTGAGTATAAAACAGCACTTCCATGAATCCACCTATGAAATTCCTCACCATGTGGTTATTTTTCTAGGCGTCTTTTGGTGTTCCACAGCTTTCCCATGATCTATAATGGCCACAAGTTATGGGGTTTTTAATAGGGTACTAAGCCAATGCTAACAGTCTTTTTCTCTCCAGCAGATTTTGTTAGATTGTACTAACCTTAGTTACACAGCTTCCAATTCATATCTGGCTCAGATCTGGCCACTTTGCACAGTGGATAAAGGTCTTACATGTCTGCAAAATTTCACTTAACTGTAGTCTTCATTAAAGCACAAGGTTACTGCATTTTTCTGGCTCTAATATTAGAATTTTTGAACTCAAACTTATGATTTAAAAGCACAGAGTTATCACAGTTAACTATTATTTTAAGTAAGAAATCTAGACTCTATTTTGAAAGGGTTTTGGAGCAGACCAGGCTCACAAAAGAGACTGAATGTCACAAAATGTGAGACCTTGCTTAGAACAATTAATTAAAGCTCATGTACCCATATACTTCTTCCCTATACCAAAATGTCTCCTTTCCTGAGCTACTATATGTCCTATACTTTTTATTTACTTCTTACTGTAGCTAGTTTCTAGCTGTTTCTGATGCTTCTGCTTTTGCTGTGTATGCTCTGTAAGAAACACCTTTAAGAAATGCTCTTTAATTCAAAGTCAATATAATTTATCCAAGAGCAGTTGAATATGTAGATAAAAGTTCACCACACTACACATATATCAATCTTGAAAGTGACTTTGAGTCAAGGAAGAGCTTTGATTGTTCTTTGGAAGCCCATTTCCTTGGGATTTTGTCATAAAATCTGATAAACATGAGGGCTCCCCTAGTGACTAAAGTAAATATCTATCCACAGGCAGTTATTTAAATATTATTTCATTTCATTAAGTTAGTGTTTGCAATGAAAAAGGAAATGCATTTTATTTCCACGAGAAATGTCTTTACTTACATTTTTAGTTCTCATTTTCTAAACTCTACTTATCTTGCTCATCAGAGTTTAGTCACTATGCTAAAATTTATCAAATTTTGCCCACAACTGCTAGAAATTATATCTCCTAAACATATTTTTGCCTTCCTTCACCCAAGTATTTTATTTTAATCTACAGATACTTAAATTGGCTTGACTTGGTTTATTAAATCACAGATACATCATTTAATAATTGTCCTTTTCAAATGCATCCAAATGTATAATTAACGTCAACACATATCCACTCAACAAATACCTTAGTGTAGTAACCAGATCTTCTAGTTTCTCAAAGACCTACTTACTTACTTACTAACAGATAAATGAGTGAAAAACATTATGCATTGACAAGATTTTGTGTAGGAGCAGTCTATTTTCATGTGTAAATTCCAACACCCAGCAGAGCAGGTGAGGGGCATCGGACTGACTACATTGTGCTTTTTATACCACAGTGTGGTGCAGTGCAGAGAGGTATGTAAATAATAGAATACTGTGTGGGACTGAGTTTATATAAGTTTGACTAGTTCATAGAGTTTGGTATCAAGATACATATGCATGGATACTCACTAAAACAACACAGCATATTTATGTTCAAACTGTTTATTTGGCACTAGGCAAAAGATAGTGGAGTTGTCCCTTGTTAGCAAAGAAATTACATGTATTTATATATACACAAAAGAAATACAACAGAAGGGAATGTTAAATGTTTGAATTCCATATGCAAAGGATAAAGTCATTCATCCATGGGGGATAGGCAGTGTGTTGAGAAGCAAAGAAGCTTTCAGTTTTTAAATTAGTAAACAATTCACCCTCATCTTTGAAAACCTTTGAAGTCTGAATATTGCCTACGGTATACAAGGTGTAATTGAAACTCCGTTTGTCTGAGATCAAACCCAAGGGAAACTGCCTGAACTTGAGTACACCAGTCAGTTCCATTTAAAACAGCCTTCTGAAGACAGCATGGGCTTTATTTGCCTGCTTGTTTATTGTTTTAATCTGATGTCTTCCTGCCAATTGTTTAGTGAAAGTCCCCAATTAAAGGTTGGTGTTATTGTGAGCAGCCAAATTGGTTTTATGAAGAAGCAAAGTTTCTAGGAAAGATCTATTATGATCAGCATAGAAGGAAGCAGCACATTTGTTTTGTTTTGTGCCAACCTTATTTGTTCCTTGTCAGTAAAACAGTGGAGTTTCAAAGCCAGACACTGCAGCTTGGGTAAAATAATGTCAGACATACTTTGCATCACAAATGCAAGGCAAGTAGTTGCAACTGCCTTTAGAAAAATCCTAACAGGACATCTGCCTGTGTGTGAAGTGTAGGCGTCCACCGAAAAGCACACAGACATACTGTGTGCGACTTTGCAGGACACTTTATGTAACTCTCATCTGTTGCAGAAAGCTAAGAAAAGCAAGAAATGACAGTGAGAACAATTCTCTAACATTTTCACTTCCCTGCACAGGACAAAGGACTTCACAAGCTGAAAACCAGTTGATCTGATGGTTGCTTATCCAGTAGCAAGAACAACAATGCCCAGAAAATTATCTTAATGGGTTTTTTCCCTTGTGTTTGAGTCATTACAATTCTATCCTAGCTACATTTACTGGCAAACTTACTAAACAAACAAGGCTGTCCAAACTCTCCATCTTGTACACTGGCTGAAAGTGGAAGTTTGATTATACACGCCCTTGTTATGGACTGATCATTATCTCTTTGTATATGGTTTGTGAGGTCCTATTTTTGTGAGACAAACAGGGCCACAGAACTACATAGGTTTTCTGTCTTCTGCCAACTAATTGTTAGCAATATATCTAGTGAAGGATCTATTGCCTCACTCTAATTGCTCGGAAAACAATGCATACATCCTGTAGATCTTTCAGTGGAGAGGAGCAAAAGGAGCCAGAAGCAGACAACGAAATAGGTCTTCCACTTCTTTAAACCATCTGAAGGAAATGTATGTGAAACAATATGCAAAACTCCACTTGAGATGAATACTCCAAAGTGGAGATGTAACAATACTGGTTAACAGGACTGGGAATACTTATGTTCTTTAGATACACCTTCCCAGTTAAATAACTTATTTCAAACTAATGATAATACTTGTACAGAACTCCTGCTTAGAGCAGAAATGTGAAAATATAGGGTGTAGGGAGCACCATGTTTCTCTACAATGCAACTACTAAGAGTGAATTCTTTTACATTCTCTATCATGAAGCATATATTTAAACTAAGATATTAATTTAGATTATTTGTTTTCAATTTGCAAAACTTTGCACCATGAAACTGCAGATAAGATTGAAGGATTAAAAGGAATGCAAAGGTAGAATCACTGACCACAACTGAAGAGACTGAATCAGAACCATCAAAAACCAACACAGCTACCATAGCAGTCAAATGCTTCCCAGAAACTGCTTTAAACACATTAAAAACTACTGGTGCCTTGGGCCAGATCTTAAAATTGTACCATGTATTAATCTGTGTACTTCAAATTTTAGATGGGATTTGTCATGCCTGTTACAAATGCAGCATTGATTTTTTTATTTTTTTTTCCTACCACAATCCTGCATCTTATCTTGATCTTTGCAGTTTCACAGAAAGTCATTCCCAGGAGACCAGACTCAATGAAAGCTATAGGAGAGTTTTGTATGCTTCTTCATATGCAGACCCAGCTGTCTAAGAAAAAAATCATCTGAGGGATAATCTGTAGATGGGGTTCAAAACCACTCTAATACCAGGTGGAATGTTTCTGCCAAAGAAGTTGTATTGTGCCCATATTTAGGGAGAAAACAAACAGGGCCAAGAGCTTCTCTCCAGTGCTTTGCATCTGACAAAGCTATTTCATGTCCACATAGCCAAAAAGACCACAGTTTGGGGAGAAACTTTTTGTTTAACTACTCCAGAAAAAACAAGAGGACCGTTTTCCCAGCAGAGAATGGCTCAGGGGCAATTGAAAACAGGAACAAAAATCCAGGCCATATTGGGAGTTCAGCTGAGTTTTGTATTTGTTTGCCCCTGGGCCACAAACAGATGATTAAAAAGCCAGAGCTGCATCCTTGCAACCATTGCTGGGATCTGGACTGGGAGGGAGAAGGCTGAGCCTCCTTCACTTTCTGGACCTTAGGGGCACTGAATGACCCCACTCTGTGACAAATCTGGCTTCCTCTGTGTTTTGAAAGACAGCAAGGCTGTCGCCCTTGGGGCTTGCTTCTCTGCCTTACAGTTTGTTCCACTCAGATTTTTATATAGTCACTTCTAGCATTTCTGAACTGAAATAATTTTAACTCCCAGTACCATCTCCTTAGCAGTTTTACACTGTTTATGACAGAAAGGTAATATTAATGAGTAGGCAACCTAACTTTTGCACATCAATGCAGTGGAACTGTTGTGATTAGAATCTGTCTTGAAAAGATTATGATATATCTTTGATTACAAACAGCAATTCTACATTTAATAGACCCAAACAAAAACCTGAAAAAAAGGCACATGACAAGGACTATTAAAATAAGATATGAAATGTATATCTTATTATTCAACAACTACTGAATAGCAAAATATTAAAAAGACAGTGCAACCATACAGTGCAATAATAAAAAAAAATAAACTACAAAAAAAGACATAGTAAAACAGCAGTGGCTAATCTATGTAACTGTATACTGTATTTTTTTTGCAATGAATTGGTAACAGAGAGAGGAAAATGCTAGACTACACCCTGAATTATACTGCTCAGTAAGAAGTCACAAAAGAAAAATGCTTATGGGTTGGTGTACAAAAATATCTTGTATAGTTGCTGTAACACTCTAGCTCTTCCTAATCTGCTGGATGTTTGGATAATTTGCTGACTTGGCAACACTGCTTGTGGTGTAAAAGTGTCTCCACTCAGAGTACTGGAAGTTCAAAGGCATTCAGGACTCATCAGGCAGACATGGGAGAGTCCGTTCTTAGAGAAGGGAATGCAGGACTCAAGGCCTCTCCTGTCCAAAAAGGCCCCAAATCTTTTCAGCACTGGGGCCAGGGGGCTATAAACTTTGCGAACAAGCACGCCAAGTTGCTGCTGGATCCTGCAGCATGGTTGCTCAGAAGAAGACTTTGTGTTGTTTCAGAAGGATTTGGTCCTGATTTTCCAAATAAACCTTTTCGTTAATAAATCCCCTTTTCAGGGAAAATGTAAGTATTGTCAGCCATCATTCCCACTCAAAATAAAAGCTTCAAAATACTGTAATTTTGCCAAGAATGAAAAGTCCAAGTTTTAGTAAGCAGGCCCCTTTGGTTGTCTTTTCATTTGTTTAATCTTTTCTTTGTTTTGGATTTCTTTTTGATACTGTTTCATACAATATCATGAACTGGACAGTTGTTTGTTGAGCAGCTTGCTAGAAGAGTTCTGAAAAGCAATTTCTTTGTCATCATTTGAATTTTCAAAGTACTGGGTGTTATTGGATTGATCGTTCCATACCTAAAATGAAAAAAATATTTTTAGCTAGCAAATATATTCTAAAACACTATCTAGGGAGAAAACACCATGTATTTAAGTTCATTTTCCATTTAACAATATTTTGTACCCAATTTACATTTTCTCATTTCTCATGTTTGATTACACATAAACATAAGATTCCTCAGACATCAAATGAGCATGTTCCTTGCACATTCCTTTCCCAAAATGGGCGTCTGTCTCCTTAGCATCAGCCAGACCTATCTCTGATACAAAAAGGTTTTGTGAAATAAAATATACACACATTTTAACTTCTTGAACTTCCTGTAGCTATTTCACTGCTGTGGGCAGTGAAAACTTCCATGGTGACAGTGTGGTCAAACAGGCCAATTAGCCCTCCTTGGG
The DNA here is from genome assembly GCA_013396655.1 of Campylorhamphus procurvoides. Classification (NCBI taxonomy): domain Eukaryota; kingdom Metazoa; phylum Chordata; class Aves; order Passeriformes; family Dendrocolaptidae; genus Campylorhamphus; species Campylorhamphus procurvoides. Next base: position 417,154 of record WBMV01000893.1, read on the forward strand.
ATTTAGCCCATAGTATTAGCCATGGTCTCTTTCTCATACACAAATACTTCCATCTCTGCTGCAAAAATATGAGAGTTGGGTTAGTAGCAAGCACAAGTCTGGTCCTATGACATTTAAATCTTCATCAAAGCTGACCTTTTGTTAACAAGAGCTGGCCCTTCATATTGCTCAAATAAAAGTTTGCCTTAACAACTTATGTCTCAAAAGTGTAAAAGACTTCATGCTTACTTCTTAAAAATTATTTTATTGTTACATTTCAAAGTTACCACTGATAACAAAACCTACAAACCTCAAAGTAAATGAAAGGGAAAAAAAAAGAAAACAGAGCATTTCTGAAAAGGTTATACAAATAACTGTAAGAATTGTTAAAGCTTTTTTTGTTCTTTGCAATAGAAAGTTGGGGTTTCATTCTTAGGGCAATCAAGCACTACACACCAAAGGATTTTAAAACAAGTTTGAAAGTAGGCAACTCTGATACATTACATTAAAAGGCTTATACATTGCTGTATCTTCTGCAGTCCACACTGCTTGTTATGTGCAGACAAGAAGGCTTTGCTTAACACTATGGCTTTCTATAAAAAGTTATACCCAGCTATTTGTCATTTGAATATCCACCTATGGATATTCCTTGGCTGCAGCATGTTGTTCCAAATGTTTGTGGGGCTTCTCTATCTCCCCTTTTGCTGCTGTCACTGTGCCACAGTCCATCCATGCCCTGAGCCATGTGGGGTCCAGGTGGGGCACTCAGGTGTGGGGCACCAGGGAGTCACTGGCACAGCACGAGCAAGCAGGGGACCCCAAGCTTCCTCTTAATCCTCCTGCATATAATTGTGTCCCCACATCTGCTTCTCTCTTCCCTTTTACTTTGCTGAGGATAAGGGTTGAAGTCCCATCCTGAGATGACATTATTTTAAACAGACAAGGAAGCGGCTAAACCAACATGAAGCAAGATACAGCTCTGTGCCTTTTAAATTCTCTCATCTTAGATTTTTAATTTTGCCTTCAAAGCCCTCTGAGTGCTCAGAGTTTCATATCTGTTCCTTTCATGTTGATTAAATTCTTCTCTTTTCGTTTTTGCAGTTTAACCCACCTTTCTCTGCTAATAAAATCACGCTGGCAACCTCATCATTTCATTTGTGACAATCCCATCTCATTGTTATTTATTCTTAAGGCCTTTATAAGATCTAAACAATGTATTCCAGAGCTCAGCTTTTGCTTTAAATGTCCTTTAGTGGCCTATGACCTTGGGTTGCATTGTGATACTCTGGATCTCTCTTTTCCAAGTTGAAATGCTAAGTTCTTTCTCATTCTCTTTTTTCAACACAGTCATCTGAGGACCCAGGTTAATACGTTCTGAATTTCTTTTGGCCAATCCCTGTGTGACTCTTTCAAAATTTCCTTCATAAAAGCCAACTCCTTATCCTTTTCTCATAATCTCCTTCCTAGTTCTCCCTGTAATTTTGCTACACTTCCCTTGGCTTTAGAGTTTCACTTCAACACATGGCCCAGCTGCTGAAACAATACCCTGTGACTGACTGTTGTGCTTTAAACCAATAAAGCAGGTACGAGCTGCCAGCACTGAATAAACAGTGCACTGAGGATTCTGTTTTGCACTGCTGGATTTTTTTTTTCTTCAATTGTCCCACTTCTTTGCAATTGAATCACTGATTTCTAACTTTACCTTATTGCAAATAAATCATCCAAAGAGTATGCTCTCCTGCAGCATACTTACACAGTGCAGTGGAGGGGAAGATGCAAGTAAGGCGACTCTGCCTACAGATTTAGGCTCTGTATAGGTTACCTTTAAGTTTGGGGCTTAGCCTCCTTCCACACTAAACAGACACCATGTGTTATTGCAGGATAGGTCCAGAGGCAGCTGGGGTGGGAGGAGCATGGCAAGGAGCTGTTCCACGGCAGATGCTGTACTGAGTACAAGCCAGTAAAGAAAAGCTACATCCCTTCCCTTTAGGAGGCTTATTCATGAAGAAAGTAGTGAGGAGGCATGTTGGAGCCTTTCTTTTAAGTGTCCAGCTTGGCATCCTTGCTTTGAACCATGGTCAAGTAATGCAGATACCCAGAGTGCCGAACCTTTGTGGTGCCATCAAAGCCCCAGTGCCACCAGAGCAGCTGCCTGGGGTGGATGTTTCAGCTCTGACAGTCCTGGCTTCCCCATGACCACCTGAGACTCATAAATACTTACTTACAGCTAGCTCTAGGAGTCCCAGTCCTCTCTGTCACTTAAAAGAAGAATGTCATAGCACAATTAAAATCCTTTGAAACATAGCAGGCATGTAATCCATTGCTGGTTTCAAGCCCCAGAAGTACATCAGAGTGAAAAGTAACTGCAGGGAGAGAGACATGAGTGGTTTTTGTTTGTTTGTATTTTGGGTTTGTGGGTGTTTTTTTGTTTGTTTGGGTTTTTGGTGTTTTTTTTTTTTTGCATTTTCCTGCTGGTTTTTACCTGTCTGGAAAATATTTTCAAAAAGAAAAAAAAAGCCCTTCCTACCACCACCAATGCAGGAATATAACCAAAGTAAAGAAATTATTCTCACCACAAAATATTAAAAAGATCCTTAAGAAACAGCAACAGCAAAAGAACAATTGCAAGAAGATAAGAAAAATATGGAAACATCATCAGCACAGTAGTACTACAAATCAATGATGTCTGAAATACGGTCAGAATAAATCCCTATGATATTACAGCAATAAGCCACTTACTTCTTCTATAAATCCAATTATTTGTTAACAAAATCTTGAAATTCTTCCAAACCAAATTTGAAAAGAAATGCTCTTTTTCAAAAATGCAAGATCTCCAGGATGTGTGTTAACCTCTGGGCTCCTGGCAGGTTTTTCAAATTTTCCTGTGTTCAATTTAATATAACAAAAGACACATAGGTGGCTAGAAGTTGGTACTCATGTCTCTGTGTATCATTCAGCAAGTTCTTGAAGGTAAGAGTGTGCACAACTCAGCTCTCTGCCTATGGCTGTGACAGTTATTAACCATCTTGCTCACTTATTTGAACACACTGAGAAAAAAAAGGAAAAAAGTATAAATATGTTGTTGATATAACTCACCTTATTTTGACCTTTTGAAAACTGGGAAAATGTTGATGGGCGGCCTTGAAATGTGCCAAAGGCTGCCTCAGGCACTGCAGAGTCCCCTCCAGCAGGATACCCAGCAGGTAACTGCTCTCTCCCTCATTTTCTGGCCTGGCTCCCTCCAGTACCATCCTGGAGATATGTGCCCAAAGGGCTGTGCATTCTTCTTTTAAACGTCTCCTGCCTCTCCAGCCTGACCAATAGGCTCAGCACACTTTTTAAAAGCTGGCCCAGAAACCACAAGTAACTAATTGCTCATGGCAACTATAATTAATAGCTGATATTTTTTGGAAACAACATGATACCATGAATTTAAGTTTTAGAGAAGTAATGAATGTTGCAAAGTTTTGTGACAACTGTGTGAAATGTGTTAGGACTGCATGATAGAGGATGTGGTTAAGGAGTTATTCAAAGATTTTACATGCTCATAACAGAGCTTGTTCTCAGCTATCATCAAGTACAACCACTGACAGTAATGACAGACAGAGGCAGTGATGGATGAAATTTCTCAGTTCTGTCCATCTTCACCATTTTGGAAGGGGATTTTTATGAATTTGGCTCATAAACTAGCTTTTTCCAGTGCATATCCACAAGCATTTAACAAGGTTAGCTGTACAGCTCTTAGGAATTAGTTGAAAGTAATTTTTTCCAGTCCAAGAGGATCAAAATGAAAATAGACAATGTTGGAATATTTGGTGGATTGAATAATTTAATTATAATGAAGTTACACTAAAAAATCTCCTCTCCTTCACTCTGCCCAGGCATTTTCACTGGGCTACTTACTCTCCTCTAATGTGTTAATCTCCATGTGTTTTTCATAAAAATTGAAAGTAAAAATGTTTAACAATTTTATTTAATCTTTGAGGCAATTTTGCAAAACAACCAGAACCTTTTGTTTGAAATCTCTCTGGCACAGGTGGCAATGCCCCTGTTTGCTATAAGCAGAAGCCAACAAGGGAAAGCGGTTCACCCAGAAAGCCAAGGGCAGACCTTGAACCCAAGTCCCTCAGAATTTACTCGGTGCCTTGGCACATTGCCTCTCACCAGTCTCCTCTATTTACCTTTCACAGGGTCCATGGGCATGGCTCTGCTTTGGCTTTGACAGCTCTGCACTGTCCTGCCTGCCTGCACTCCTTGGGTAGGGGTGAATGGGAACAGGAGAACACATATAGTAAGGTTAATCTCTTCAAACGTGAGACTTCAAAGGGAAGTTTCTGTTCACAAAGCCAGAAATCTGTTGGCAGTAGTGTCACAGAAGAGGTGAGAAATTCTATTTTCTTGCCCTCTTTCTACTTCCATGGTCATATTCAAGAAAGATTTAGAAAAGTCATAAGGTTGTGCTTACTTTCTTTTGATAGGTATGAATGACAGTGAACTGATCATTCCTGTGTGTTCTTTTTCTTTTTTTTTCTTTTTTTCTTTTTCGTTTTTTATTTTTCTTTTTTCTTTCTTCTTTTGTTTCTTTTTTCCTTTTTCCTTTTTTTCTTTTTTTTGGTGCAAGAAAAGTCTTCTAGAGTAAAATGAAATTAAGCGTGTGTGCAGTAGAAAAGGTGATTTCATTGTATTCTCTTTTTGATCAAGAAATAGTCCTGTGAAATTTTAAATTGAGGGTATTTTGCACACTCTGAAATTCTCCATGCTAACATTACCTCCTCCAGGTAAGAGACAAATAAAGCACCTGCGCATTTCAGAGACAAAACTCTGACAATAGTAGATTCAACTTTCTATGGCAATAGGCTTCTCGTATAGACAAAAAGAGGGACTGACACATCATGATTATCTTGATATTCTTGCTAGAAAATGCATTGGATGTGGGAACCTGGAACTCCTCGTTAGCATTCACATGCTGGCTGTCCCTGTTATGCCTGCCTTTAGGCCCGCATATCACACTTCAAAAGTAGGGCCTTTCTCTTCTGCCTGCACCTTCCTGTACCAAGTAATCCCCCTTCTACACCGCATCACCTTCCCGATGGATGCCTGGGGCACTCTCATAGCTTTCTCACTTTCTGGCACATCATTGCTTCTTAACTTTACACTATTTCATGACAACTGTTAAGTGTAAAAGTAAAACCTGTCCCCTGGTCGGATTCTGTGAATCTTCAATATTTTTCTATCCGCTCAAGGGAGACCTTTTTTTTGTCTCAAGTAGAGGTTTGGGCCTTTTGCAATGGCTGAGCTGATTGCAATGCCAGGTAGTTTTACTCTTTTAGCCTCAATACTCGCTTTCTCACATGGCATTCTACAGATTTGCTTCCAATATCTATATGGATTTTTAAAATACAATTTATGGGATAAAGAAGTGACACTTTTTCTAAGCATTCAGTTTGGAAACACCTCTGCTTGAACACAGCTGTATAAATGAGTCTTCAGATGGTACAGGTGTACAAAAGCAGGAAAACAGCTTTTTGGAGTCAATACCATAAAGTTTGCTCTGTCAAAAAAGGCTGTCTTAAACACAATATTGCAGTTTTGTTTAAAAGGCTCCTAATAAAATAAGTAGATTTCTAGACAGAACTTTCTGCTACAGTTTTAACACAAAAAGAATTCTGGGTATTTTGAGAAAGTAAATCTAAGTGTTTAAATTTTTATTAGTTAATTGTGTGGTGAAAAATTATACCTAATAAATTCATCCAGTTTTATTCATGGGCTTAACTCTTGGATTATGATATTTTTAAAAATCTGACCTTTTCTGAAATAAATTTATATCATGATTTTACTTTTCAGACAATGTTAAAAAATGGCACCAACAGTCTTTGTAAAGGTATTGTAAAGAAATTACAGCAAGTTAAAATAATGCAAAATTTAAATAGATTTAAAAGTGTAAAATGGCAGTGTAGCTCTTTATTGCATAACTAATAAGCATTCAGTTTAATCTAAAACATTTTCTTTGTCCAGCCAGTAACTGAAAACTTAGTTATTGCAAAGTGTAATAACCGTAATAGCTATATCTTCCAATGCATTTCTCAGTCATTGACATAAAACACCTTAAAAAGAACATAAACACGAATTTCTGCAAAGAATAATGATAAAATGTTCCTGGCTGAAGGACTCTTTGCCAGGCAAGGAATGTGATGTGATGTGATGTGATGTGATAGCAAGGCAAGGAAACACTGGGCAAAGCGGGGAGGTCCACACTGCCAAAAGGGTAGTGCATAAAAAGCACATCCTCTTTCTCCACTAAGAGAATCCCTGATGAAAACCTGATGTGTATTTGATGTTTAGGCCTGTTTCTGTGAAAAGATTTGAAAGAACACATCTTCTCAGAGAGCCCTTACATATTCATTTGTTTTTCAATGTATATGCTGACTTGACATGCAGGGACCAATACAAAAGCTTTGCATTTTTACTTGCTTAATGTAATAGTAAAACATGTTTGTAAGGTCACTCTTATGTGGTCATTCTAAAAATTAGGGAAATGATCAGGCAAATGCCTCTTTGCAGTGAAATATCTAGAACATTGGACTGTATTATGTCTGAAATATCTATTAATATTGAGCTCCCATGCATGAAGAAACTAACATACTAACGGCCAAATCTAAGAATACGGTTTCAAGCCATTCAAAGGTATGAAGTTCCTGAATCAGCAGGGCTAGTCAAATTCTCCAGTAAAATATTTTCAAATTAGGAGAAAATATGTTTTTCATCATCCATGGTAACTGAAGTCACACCATTTGAAACTCTACTCAAAAACGTACATTTTTACCTCTGCAAGGGAACTTGTCTTAAATGAATCAATGTCAAATAATTATACAGGTAGTCTTTAAAGAATAAATTAATACATATTTTTAGCATTTTAAACCAAATGTTTTACATATAGCATTCAAATAACTGCATCATTCTAAAACACAAGATTAAGATTGATCAACCCAAACTTCCATTAGTATCCATATTGCACATTACTTTTAGTTGTTTTGCACTAAGTGTTTAAGAACTAGTCTGCCAGTTCCTAGCAGATTGCTGTCTCAGGCAACCAAACTTAGGATAAATTATGTATATTATACTATACTTAAAAAAAAATACTGTTCTTATTTTCATCTCTCATTGAGTGGAATGAACAGAGAATGTTTCTCTAATATTGACATGGGGAATATTTTTTTCTCTGCGTTTTTTAAACTAATTTTATTCTACAGTGTGTCTGAAACATGATGTGAATTTGCATGATTGATGTGCTAAAGGGTCTTATGATGTTGCAGGAAGTGTTATTTGAATAAATAGTATATTTATTTCTCTTTCAGAGTAACTTAGACACTGAATATTTCCACATCTGACATGTATGCACTGGAGTCCATAACGTACCCAGAGTCCTTATGCTTCCTACAGGCGCTTTGGAGTAGGAGCCACAGAAGTCAGTTTGTTTAACAGGATACTGTGCTTGAACCCAACAATCTGAGCTATCAGTTTTCTAAATTCAGGCTCAGGTGGCTCAATAACACACCTTCAACGTTCCGGAAATGCATTCCAGGAGCCGTCTTTGCAGCTTGACTTTTGCTAGCAGAAAGGTCAGTGCAGTTGAGAAGCCCCGAACTTCAGCCAGGTGAGCAAAGCACTTGAGGGAGACCTCAGCACAGACACTACACAATTGTAACCACAGCTGGATGCCTCAGGCTTTGCTCTTTGGTTAGATAAAGAGGATATGTGCTTTGGTCTCTCATCTCAAAAATCCCTGTGTAGTAAAAGATGACATTGATTTGCATGAGAACTGCTCTCCTATTCTGCTAAGTAAGAGAAGTGGAGGTTGCTGTCTGCTTGTTGAGACACACTGCCCAAGATTAGCTCCATGCAGAACAGACTACTTCCTCTTGCTCCTGGATTTCTTCTGGTACTCTCTATTCCTAAAATAGAGGCATTATTTTTGTTTATAAGATGTCTGAAGTGATGTTGAAGCCCACCAAACTCTTGATCCTGGAGCAGGAACCTGGGGCTTTGTGTTGCATGCCCTGAGATCGGGTATGAAGGAGTGGGAGGATACGAATCTTTCTGAAGATATGTTGCAGGACTTTAGGAAGCCAAACCTAATTCCTACTTGGGAACACTGTCATTTGGAATCTATGCTTGGAGTGAGCTAACTCCAGACTGTACTTGGAGAGAGCTAGTTAATGTTACCCTGTAGGAAAAGCTAATATTGAGGGCAGAAAAGCATATATCCAGTACAAAAATTCTCCCCAGCCTTCTCTTACTTTACAGAACAAAAGCTTTCTGGAGTCATTCAAAAGAATAGCTTCATCCTAACTAGCCATGACAACCTATGAAGTGCACAGACACAGATGCACTCAGACGTCACACTTGCACTGGGTAAAACCCCCCTACCCCCCTCCTCCTCCCTTGCAAAAGGCAGGGACAACACCTACATGCTGTTTATATCCCAGTCACATTTCACTCTGACCTGCATGCAAGGGAGATACAGACCTTGTGTTTCAAGCACAATTTTTTAGCGCACTAATTAAATTAAATTCGAGGGGACAAGTTGTATCATAGGGTTAAAAAATTCTGAGACTTATGTTAAGGAGCTATCTAACACCTGTCAGGTGTAGTATGAGTTCTTAATATGATCCTCTCCTCTTCATCTGCAGCACTAAACACTGAGCTGAAAGTGACGGCTTTTATGCTACTTCCTGCTGAAGTCAGAGCTATGACATCTCATCAGTAGCACAGCTCCCGAGTGTTAACTGCAGTGTCTCAAGGAATACCTCTGCTGCAGTGTTGCCTGTCATGGCTTTAACATTGGTTAATGGTTTTGCTATTACTTATTTTATTTTGGGATGACAATGACAGATCTTTGTTTTAAATATAGATGTACTCACTCCAGTAAGCTGAAATATAATGTCTAAACTACTTGGAAATATCTCTTTAAACACATATGTAAGGACAAAAGACTTCTGCATTGAAAAGGAAAAAAATTAGTGAGAGAAGAGAAGAGAAGAAAGTACATGTAGTCAGTTCTAGAAATGCAAAATGATTCTGACACCACACGAAACAAATATTTTTCCCTCTTTCTCTGTAGATTACTGTTAATTATCTCTTAAAGCAGGAAAATTATTCTGGATTTTGGACAGTGGCACATTAAATCTTGGTCCTTCTTTGACCATGCTCTGTACAACCCATCTCCATATTGTCATCCACATGTGCCTTTCCAACCATCCTCTCCCTGAGGCTTGAGAGTGGCATTCAGTGGAAATGGGTTTGGAGGAAGCCTGCTTCTGCAGAGACCTTTCAGCAAGCATCCCGCTTGCCCATCTACCCATCTTACTAAGGTCATGCCACCACATATCCCTGTGGAGTTTAAACCTCTTTCACAGAAAGCTCCATGTGCCACCTTTCTGCCTTGAGGGATGCATTGGTGGCTGGGTTCAGTGCAGACATGCTCAGCAATGTCTGCTTTCTGCCATAAAACTGCTAATTGATACAAATGGGGGGAGAGAGGCTGCTTTATAAAACATACTTTTATTAAAATCTCTGATGGGAAGAATTGCCATCAGCACGAACAGATGCAAAATATTGAGTACTAAATGCACAGCATAATTGACTTCAGCTAAAACTGGGGCTTTGAAGGATAATAGCTGATACCTTTTTCATATATAAAAAATGGCTTGCAGTTTATGAATAAATAAAATAGAGAGAATTGAAACTTTTTAAAAAAAAAAGTTCACAGTTCAAAATGTCTTTGAGAACAGTAAGTAACTACATGAATAAAGACTATGATTTAAGAAGACGATTTCTTGTAAAGATATATTAAATTATACACTAAATGACATGTTACTACACCTGAAGCTAAAAGTTATGGCCATGCTTTATCTAGGATTAGATGCTGTAATAAGATAGCCTCAGAAAGTGAAGATAGTGAAAACCACTGTGGGTGACTTTCTCTGAGCCCTGCTGATAGCTAGGAGAGTGATAGGGAGGTCCTGACCCATCTCCCCACTCTCCAGTCTGACCAGGGATAGGCTAGCTCTGGTCCAAATGCTGCAGACCTGAGGTGAGATCCTGCAGAGCACAGGCTTCAGTCATCTGAGCAACTGGCTTAAGGCCAAGCATTTATAATGCAGAAGCAAAGTAAGTTCCTGTTCACCTTCTGACATCTGTGCAGACAGGCCCATGGTGTCTCAGCATTCTCCTTCTCTGAGTGTAAATTCCCTTGGTTGTCTGTGTTCACTGCAGGGCGTGTGCACTGCAGATCAGCTGCTGTTTCTACTGTTTCTCTGTATTCTGGAACTGCCGTAAGAAAAGCTTGTGAAAGGTACCTCAGATTGTATTTTCCTACATGTCACAATTACCCACATTATTTGGGGTCTTTGAACACTAAAAGAAGAAGCAGCTAAAGATAACACAAGTCTCCACCATGTAAGTATCAGCAGGTTGCTTAAGAAATCAGAATGGTATAGGTTCTTTAGCTGATCATAAAAGTAGCTACAAATTTCACTCCAATAACAAAAAAAAAAAGGGTGATAGGACTTGGTGTAAAACTAACACAGCCCTTTAATCTTTTTAATTGATTGATTTTGTGCTTTGTTAAATATTTTTCTTCAGAAAATGAAGAAATCACTATCATCATTTAAAACAGAATAATACTTCTAAGGTTTTCAGTGAACATAATACTGAGATTTTGTGGTTTGCAATTAATTTGACATTTAGAACTGTATTGAAGGTCAAATCCAAGTGACCTGTGTTATACTGGCAAACCTGTCCAGTAACTCTTAGAAATTTTTCAGTTAAATAATTTTTAATTCAGAACTTTTACAGGAAAAGATTCAGTCTATAATTCCAAATAAATTAAAAAGAAAATAAGTGAACAAGATGTATCAAAAATACCCAAGGAGTAAGTAGTCATGGCACTCTTCAGAACAAAAGAAACACTAGTTCATGTCCTTTCTGTATACGTCTGAGATAATTCTTCCATAATATTGCCATAATAATTTCTAAAAATTTTTAATTTAAAGCACTTTAAACATCATCCTTGTGTAGGACAGGACGAATATCTACTCTGCAGTCTCTATACCCTGACTATCTGAAATAGTATAGTCACAGAACCCACACCTTTCTTTTTACTGAATAAGAGTAATCATCAGGCTTACAGAAAAATCTGGATCAATTAGATCTGTGTCATAACTTCATTCCTTTCAAGAGCTGCCTTTATGCATCAGACAAACAATAACACTGCAGCTACTGGTAGCTAATAGTCATTTGAATTGTGCTATTTTAGACAGAGATACGCAGCAGCAGCAAAGCAAATGATGGTAGCAAAACAGTGGCAAAGTGGTTAATCTTTCTTTATCCACTGTGCCCCCAGAAGGTTTTATGTGGGAAAGATGACTTGTTTTATTGCTGGTTTCCAAAGGAGCCATGATATAAATACCCAGCTATCTCCAGCGTTGCGTACTTAATTCGGTGTCAAATCCTTCTCCAGCAAGCAGGAACTCAGCATTTACCTAAAAGGAATAGCAGATATGAGACAAAGCTGTGTCTGATTATTAGATATAATGTTTACTAGCATGACCAGAATTTGTATGATTATGTGACATCAAGAAAAGGAACATTCAATGGAAATACTTATTTTTCACAATCTTCAGTGGTTTGAAAAAGCACATTTACCTGTGAGAAGCAGAGTTTGCCATAGCAACTGATGCTTTTATTCTCCCAGTTCAGGTCATTCCTTAAGAAAAATTACTCCAAGCTGCCTGCAAACACCACTGAGAATGATCAGGGAGTGTCTCTGCCCACTTCCAACGCAGCATAAAAGGGCAAAAGCAGCCCACATCTGTGAATCAGGGAGCACTGCTCTGAGGACTTTCTTGAGATGTAAATAATTTGGGCAAGAGATATTCCAGAGACCTCATCCTCTCCAGCTACTGCTGCCAAGAGGCCATATTCTTAAAAATTCAAAGCCACTGTTCATTTGTCTTGACTCAGTCATATCAGGTAGAAAACACAATGCATTTGAGAAGCTAAGCAGGAGAAAAGAAATTTTAAAAGCCAATGAACCTTTCAGTGAAATGATGCAGAATGGAGTATCTCATCACCTGGTGCTTTTGACAAATGAATTGAGCCTGTATCCCCTGAGCTGTATGACAGTATGGATGTTTCGCAGAATTATAAATTACAGAAAATACAGGAGTGGGCATAACCTATTACAGTCCCTCACCTTTCTAGGCTTAAACTACACCTAAACCATTCCTAATAGAGAAATATCTATCCAATGTAGATACAGTGGATTCTCCCTTTGATGCCCATCCCTCAGGCTGGGTGCCTATCCTGGCCAGCCTGTCCCATGCCCTGCTAAACACACACCCACTAGGAGCTGGGGTGGCAAGCAGTCAGCTTTCTCTGTGCCTGAAGACAGGAAGAAGGAAAGGGCCAGCCTGAAAGCTTTTTCTTCTCAGCACCGAAGGCACAAGTACGGATGGAGGGGAAGGATCGTTTCCTGCCATGCAGGCAGTCTCCCTAGCAGCAAGAGCAGAATGGCAGCAATCTCTTTGCAGCCCACTCCTGCTTCCTTCATCCCAACTCTCTCTCTTCCCACAGTCATAGCATGACACTCTCACTGGTTTTGGAATTGTGTTGCCTTCAAACACTGCCAGACTCGGGGGAGTGACAGGCTCTTGGAGGGCTAGTCTAACCCTCCCATATCTTCTACAGAACCGCAGACACATCCCTCAGATCCTACAGCCTCAGGACACCTCCACAAAACTGCTTCACCCTTCTTTGTGACTTGCAGCCCTCCAGTGACATCCTTGCCCACTGCAAGCTTCAACATGTGAGCTCTAGCCCAGAAATCTAATCCACTTCAGAATGTCCCATGCCACACATGCCTCCCCTAGCACCCCTTCCTGCTCCCTGAATCCCAGAAGCTTCTCCTGTGACTGATCTGGGCAAGCTCTTTAGTCCAGCAGTGTCTCCCTGTACCGGGGCTTCACTCTGAGCATGGCACATTGATTTCCCTATCAGACCTGTACAAAAAGCCCATTAACAGAGACATATGTCTGCACTTCCATAATGCCTTATCTAACAGAAACAATCTTTCCTCTTAATAAATTGCACATGGCACAGCCATTAGTCATGAAGGCTTTGCAGCACCACTATTTGTTTTCAGAATGCGTTAACACTTTCTACACTTTCAGTGTTTGCCCCTCCGTCCACTCTCCTTTGTGTTTGAGCTTTGGCTGAATGCAGGAAACAGTTCAAATAATAATTCATCTATTTGGACAATAATGGATAGCCTCTCTATAGTTACAAATGAAATCAGCCTGTCTTAATTTACACTTCTACAATTTCCATTCCACAAAATTAGTTTGACATGGAATTTTAAACCAATATTACCTCCAGATTTAGAGAGAAATAATTAAGCTGTCTTTAAGCTAAATTTAAACAGCACAAAGGAAAAGACAGTAAAAACTGGTTTGAGGTTTGCATGTTCAAGTAATATTCCTTTGTCTTCCTCAAGCTTCTTAAAAATTCATGCTTAAGGTATACTTGGCAGTAGTTTTATAATTACAAAGCTATTAAGCTTTCATAGAGAAAAAGTGAAAATGGTTTTTCCTAATTAGCTAATCATAAATTTTTCAAGGAAATAGTCTTCTTCTAGAAAATGATGATTTGAAGAGGCAAAATCATCAACAGTAGTATGCTGATTATAATACATTTTTCTTACAAAAATCAGTACATCTCCCCAGTTAATTAAGTCTGTCCTTTGGTAGCAAGTTCACTTCATTCCCTGGATAACTCATACCCTACCTCTGACCACTGCCTTTATAGATGCTGCACAGTGAGATGCCAGGAACTCAAACTGTTCGAAATGCTCATCACCTCACCAATTCCATTCTGAAAAGTTGAGAGAAACTTCTGAATCATCATTTCTCAATGAATTTTCTGTATCCAATGGGAAACACTTATGTTTATAAAGGAATATTTAGCAGTTTGGAGAAATTCTTCTGAAACAGGTCTCTGACTGCTCCAGCTAATGCAATATAATTACATTTTAGACTTGTGATTCATTTAGATCCTGTGAATATTAGCTCTCTATCACAGACATGTGAAGGCCAAACTGAGAACATATTTATAATAATGATACCTCTTCACTGCAAAGGAGGTATTCATCTGTGTTACAGAAAACAAAGATTCGCAAGCAGACAGGTAAAGCAGCTTATTGGTTAATAGCCAAGTGATCACTGGCTGTATTTTGTTCAATACACACAAGCCCTTCTTTCTGCTTGCAGAACCCATCTTAAAGATATAAAACCACTTTTCTTCAGATGTTTTATAATTCAAGAGATGGATACGTTCCTGGTGGATTTTCTACATTAATGAAAAAAGAGGCTTTCCAAAGGGAACAAGGTGGCTGTATGCAATGTACAGAACAAACAAAAACCTTTCAACACCCATTCAGTCACATACCTCTATACAATCATGCACCAACAGTAACTGAATTTCCTGTCACAAAGAATTTCTACCTGCTTTTGCAAGCTATTATGAGAACTGTTACTTAAAACTCATATTTGATATCTGATACCTGTCTGACAAAAGCCTTCTCAAGCTTTTTTAGGCTCAAAGCAAAATCCTTTCTGCAACCCCCAAGAGCTCTGAAAGCAGAGTCTACATATTGCATTATCTGAACTGACTTAGGGATCTTACTAGCAATAGCTTGGCTGATTCTTGAATACCTAAAGTGCAACAATAACTATCTTTCTCCCTGATCTGTAAAACTGAAGTCAAATGTGACAAACAGGGACAGAAAAGGGGGAAAGAAAAAAAAATTAGTGAATCTCCAATGGGAAATTTTTCTACTGTTAAGCAGAGTGAGAAATTAACAACTTGGAGGTGAAGACAGATCTTATAAGATCATCTGCTTCTAAATCCCATAATGAAGAGAGGACTTTTTCTACGATTAGCTATCCCCAGAACAGACCTCTCAGGGGTTATAGTCCAAGCTGATCTCCACTGTCTCCCCGCTTCCTGAAATAAAAAAAAAGAGAGAGGCCCCATTTCCTTTGCCTAGTAGTACTCAGAAAGGACCTGTTTCCAAAAAAAGAAAGTGATTCCCTGAACAGGTCCATTTTTCCTCCATCCTAATTCTGTGTTTTCCATTGCCTCTCAGTCACTGTGCCTGGAGAGTGTGCAAATGACCTTGGTACAGTAAAACTAAAAAATAAAAAGATTCATACACTTCTTTTAAAACACTATTCAATTAATATCAGACTCAGAGGACATTCTTAGGCACCTGATCTGCAGGTAAAGCTGCCTTCTTTACTGTACCACATTTCTTCACTGCTGTGCAGTCTTCAATTTTTACATCAGGGCAGCATAGAGGGAAGCACAAATGAATTATGACATAGCACAGGAAAACAATACAGATAAAAGTCTATGCAGTACCCTCTGCCCTTTAGGTACCTGTTGGCTTAAGACAACAACTCATAGTGAAGTCAAGACAGTGTGAGGGGTACCCCTAGATAGGGGTACCCCACAGCTGAGCTGCCCT
Organism: Campylorhamphus procurvoides; assembly: GCA_013396655.1. Lineage (NCBI taxonomy): Eukaryota > Metazoa > Chordata > Aves > Passeriformes > Dendrocolaptidae > Campylorhamphus > Campylorhamphus procurvoides. The sequence continues at coordinate 432,719 of WBMV01000893.1, forward strand.
TTATGAGCTGCTGCATCTTTCTCAACAGCATATACTATGCCTGTGTTTTCAATGTGGTTCAGCGCAGCACGAAGCAAATCCTCTGGTTTCATTCATCCTGTGTGTTTTAGTTCTCAGAGAGGTTTTAGCGTATGTGAGCTGAGTTCACTTTGGAAACAGTCCAACAGCACTCCACAAAGATTTTCACTGGAGTATCACTTCCGCTCCCACTCTACATTTGCCCTCCCTGAGCAGCATCCTTGCAAAGGCCACAGGGATGTTTTCTGTCACTGAGGTCTTCTCTCATGTGGGAAGGACACATTCAGAGGGAATGGAAGTTTTTTGCTTTGAAGGTGGGATCATCCTCTGCCCGCTATACTATGCAGGACAGTGGGAGTCATTTCGACAAGTGAAGATGTGGTTTGCAGAGACATCACAGTCTGCAGGGTGCTAGTGGCCGTTCGTGAGGCTGGAAGAGAACAGAGGTTTTCACAGTGTTTCAGCTGGGATAGATGGATGATTTATCCCAAAGGATGAAAAGAGGCATGAAATGGGTGGGATTCATAAGAGGGTACAAAGCAAGTCAGTTGGTCAGGAGACTCATTTCCTACTTCCAGAGCCTGAACAGCTTTTCACCCCCTCTGTCTTACTATTCCTTGCCAGGTTTCCCATTGTTAATCTCTTCTTCCAGCACCTCCATGCAGAACTCCAAGCAAGTGCACTTCAACGTTCCCTAGGCAGCCCCTGTCAGTTGCATTCATTGAAAAGATTCACTTTCATGAGGCCTGGGAAGCACAGTCCAGAACAGAGCATAAAGATGAGGGCTTACACATGGAAGAAGTAGGTAATGAAGGCTTATTGAGGTGTCTCCTCTGAAAGAAATGAAAAATACCTGGGAACATGTTTCAGCCCTCTCACATTTTTATGTGAGAAAGCCTGATCATGAGCATTTAAAACTTGCAAAGAGATGCCTTCATGTCCAAGTAAAAATGTGAGGTGTGAAGATAGGTTGAGAAAATTCTGCAACTATGACACTGAAAATAGCCACTGCCTAAGGAAAAATAACTATGGATTTGATAAGATTATATCATGTCCTGTCATTTTCCTTAGAAAGTATTTTACTCTGTGAAAGATGTGAGGGTTACAGAAAAATCTGGCTGGATGAGTAAGTTCAAGATCATGAAAAGATGTCTTCTTCAATGAAGAAGCAAAAAGAGAGTTCTCATAGTTATGAGGAGACTGAAATCAAGAGGATCTGGAGATTCCTTTCCTTGGAGAACATTAAGAAAAGAAAAACAGTACTGCAGGAAAACATTTAGCAGTTCTGTCAGTATTGGTAATATTTCAGATTATATAAATAATTTATTATGTAAATAGCTATTTAACTAAATGACAAGTCATTATGATTTATTATGAATACTGTATGTGTAACCATAAATGCACTGCCAGCTTGACTCTGATAGAGTAATCAAGGCCTGAATTAATAAACGATGATGAGAGATATTGTTGACAGACATGCCTTCCATTTTGGAGGCTGGCTTTTGCCAATTTGGCTTTAAGTGAAAGAGAAATAATTTTCACTCTACATATCCATTCTGTTTTGCTAGCAGATTGTCTACTTTTGTTTGCAGATCTGCATGAGTTCCTGATGACAGCTGACTCACACACACTGTAAACCAAGAAATATCAAGTAAAATGTTGTTTGGCAGCAAAGTAACTAAAACATAACCATATAAATATTGACACTTGACTTTTGTCATATGAGCAGCAGCTTATATTTTGTATCTTTTTTTTTTTAATAATGAATTTAAAATGCTTAAGATCTTGTTAGTGAACAGTATTTTGTCTCCCATGGAGATGTCTTCAATACTCTAGATTTCAAAAGCAGCATGGAAGCAATATATGCATTTTTTGTCAAAGTTGTTAAAAGTGAAGTAGAACCAAGGAGTCCCTGGCTGCATGCACAACAGTGATGCTCTTCAGCTTCTGCAAGCTCTGTTAGAGGCCAAGGGGTGCTGCTGTGGGAAGGAACATAAGGTAGATGCTGTGGCATTTGCTGAAAGCTGGAGAGAGCTGGAGGTGCCCTTGAAGCAGGGTGTCCTGGCAGTGGCAAAGGAGATGCCAACTCATTACACAGAGGTGTGATTTCTATTGGGTGCTGCACCAGATTATCAGAGCTGTCTCAAAGCTTCTCCAGCTTTTCTTTTCTTTGCTTGCCCTTCACCTCTGCTGAGGACCCTGGTCTGTGCTTTCCAGAAGCACAGACCAGTGCTTTGCCTGTTTTTAAAAGTTTGATCATGAGACAAGCACAGCAGCATTCAGGTTATAGAAGCAATAGAAGGGACCCTGCAGCTGCTTGGACCAGGCACCAAAACACTGAGGTTCTCTAATAGGCAATCCAGTGTTGCTTCAGAGATAGAAAAGATATGCAGAACGAATAAAGTATCACAAACCTGATGCCTCCTACTTCAATAGTATCTGCTACTTAATTGCCACTAATGTATGTAAAGACATGTTTCCAAAGCACTGAGGAGAATAAAGATGAGACCAATCACTTTTCTCATCCATATGAGGAAGGAAAGATACATCATGGCTCATGTTATTTTTAAGAGACAAACTGTCCTTAAGTATCTTCTTAAACATAATTATTTTCATAACTTTATTATGCAGAAATTATTAAAGGGAGTTTTAGACAGAAAGAGAAGCTTTGCAGTTGGTTAAACACAAAGGTTTTCTGAACTCTATTTTCAGTTCATGAGCACAGAAAATAGACAGTCAGATGTGAACAGAGAAACCAAGCCTCTTACTATGCCTAAGAAATTATTTTTTGCTTTGAACTGTTATAGGAAAATTATTTTAACTAAACTGGATTTTGATGGGAGTTAGATTCAGTGCCATGGAAAATTAGTTAATTTATTTTTGTTTTACCAGATCATTCATTTTGGTGTTATAATGTTTTCTTCTGACATTTCAAAACAATTGAAATTTCTTTCAACTTTAACATAATATTTAATAAAATAAAACCAAAATAATCTTTGTGAACTGTCAAAGAGTTAACTTTTCCTTTGTTGTGATTTTATAAGAGTTGAAAGTTTAGTAGCCAACCAACCAATCAATCAACTACAGAAACTGATTAGTTTCAGGTGCTTATCTTGGGATAGGAGCAGCAAAACTATTCTGTATGTAGCTCAGTAGTATAGTAAAGGATAAATGCTAATCATGTAGGAAAATTTACTCTCTTCTCACAAGCTTCAACACATACTTGTTGATTTTTTTTTCTTTTCTGTTGCACCACTGACATATCTCGCCACTACAGAAATTATATGGCATCATGCTCCATTAAAAATGTACATCAACTGGGCATCCCATTGATCTTTTTCCAAATTAGCCTTTTTTCTTGTAAAATATCGTATGTGGTTGCAACTGTGCAACCACAATTGCCAAAATGATGTCACATTAAGTTAGTCTTGAGTCTAAGTCCTTCAACTCTGTATTAGGATAATTATCTCAAAAAACTGAGGCTTTGAAGAGCTACTTTTAAAGATGTGTTGCTGTTCTAAGACAGGATTACTGTTCTTTCATTTCATAAGAGATCTCAGTAGCAACTCTTCTGACTAAATGGATGTTAGTGATTAGAACCTCAGTGATGATAGCTCAAATGGCTTCATTGGGAGTGGAAGTCAAATAACTTACAGAAGTTAAGTGGAAGAAAATAACTTACAGAAAAAAACTGTATTCAACTATTTTCCTAACTGCTGTAGATTCTAGGCTACTGTACTTTTAACACTAAAAAAATTATTTTTAATTACACTTTTGATTTTCAAAACACTAAAACAAATACACCATGCACACTCTGATAGCTTTTGTTTCTCTTAGTCCATGTAAGCAATTTATATAGAAGGATTTTGTGGAACTTTAAAAATCTCACTCAGTCCTAAAATATCTGATGGGGATATTGATCTTTTCTGGTTGTCGTTAATGCCAACCTACACAGATCTGATCACATTTAAGAGCTCTACTTTAGTATGCTATGCTTCTGGCCTCCTACAAGAAACCCAGTAGAAGTAAACGTCCTTGAGGAAGAATACTGCTATGTCTTAAAGAGGTGTTATTTTTCATCCTACTGCTTGTTATGCTTGAAGATATGAAATCACAGCATCCCCTTGTAATCAGCACTGTTTTGCCTTGACTATGAGCAAGCAGACTTGCAGCAGGTCTGTGGCACAAAGCTGTCACAACTGCACAAGCTCTTCAGTCTCTGTCATCCTCAGGCATGCCAGGAACAGAAGTAGAAGCAAGAATAGGTTAGAAATTATGATTCCTAATCCATGGTGAAGTTTTCCAGAGTTAGGCTCATCATGAAAATGCTACTTTTTCTGAGAATGCATTTATGTTTTTTATAGTATATCATTAAATGAAAGAATAAGTTTTAGTCATTGCTCCTGATATAGTTGTTTCTTATCCAGCTGCAAAGGAAACTGAACTTTGCTGCAACTGCTTTTTGTTTCTGTGTAAACTATAGCACATTCACCTTTGCAGGGTTTATGTGGGTATGATAAGGGATGCATATAAAAACATTGTTTTCTCTTGCCTCCAATGTCAATATGCTGTGTGAGGGAGGAAGTTGGGAGGAAATTGAAGTTTTCCTCTGAAAGATCATAAATCTAGATCTGTTATTCATTAATGAACTCCATGTAGCTCTTAATTGCCAGTAGATTTTCCATGTAGAAAAGGAGCAGGGTAGAGAGTCAGGAAGGCACACAGGCAGCAGGCAACCACAGATGTGACTAGTGCCTTCCCTACTGCAGCTTATATCAGGGTGCCTGATAAATATAATGGAAAAGTATGAAAACTTTGGTAGAATCAAGTGTATTTGGCCTGCATTTGTCATCAAATTGGTATCAAAAACAGATGTATTTTCTGCTTAGGACAAGTCCTCAGAGGAAAAGAACCCTCTACGTTTGGTGATGAAGCTTGCCACCTCATTGCTTTATCAGCTGCTGGATTCATGAGGGCTAGTGCTTAGCCTGTAGTTCTTTTTGTGGAAACTTTCAGGAGCGGGGAGGGGAACAAACAAAAAAAACCAAACCCAAAACATAAAGGCAAAGCATTTTTGCACAGACTCACTCATGTCAGCTAAAAACAAACAAACAAAAAAAAAACCAAACGAACAAACAAACAAAAACCAAACAACAAAACTGGCAGAGTTTGAGGCCATAAGTAGCTATTTAAATAAGCTGTATAACACATACACCTGCAAAAGCCCAGTATGTCCCATCATTGGGAATTACAGCTTTGGTGCCTGTGAGAATCCTACAATCATCTAGGTTGGAAAAGACCTTTAAAATAATTGAATCCAACAGTAATATATTTTGAATGGCTAAAATGTAATAGGATGGTCTTACCTGTGATGCAGGTGAAGAAACTGCAACTTTTACATTTTGATAAGAGATGCTGAAATAACATGGACATAAACAAACAAACAAATAGGAAGAGATGAACGGCAGAATGACAGAAGGTATTTTTTTTGTTTAAATTGCCATTTGACTCCGACAGAGCTCTTATTGAGAAGACAATGGAAAAACAGATTTTTCAAAAACGTCTTATCACATCCAAAGGGTACAGTCTGGAACAACTACAATTTCTAACCCAAACAAACATGATCTGTTCTCTAAGGCAGTTAATTAATTTTCATGTCAGCACTTTTCAGCAATGACACTGAGAACTCTGTTCTATCACACTTGGTTTTATGCCTGACAGCAGGCGAGGAAGAATTATGGGAAAACCCTGTATCCTGTATGCTTTATGATACCCAAATTGCTGCTATGCACTGGATGATGGGGGTATGTATGAAACAGCATTATGCAACACATATGCTCCCTGCCTTGGGTCAGTAGGTGCTGCCCAAACTCTAACATGCATCAGCCACAGGGCAAGTAGAAAGGCACAAGCAGGATTCACCTTATGCCTCATCTTGATTAAAACACAGTCTGTTCTTTGTTTTAATCAGGGCCTTAATGTTAAATCATACAAAGCCTGTTTGTCTGACTAAAGAACACTTTCTTTTTTTTTTTTTAATGAGGAAGTCATATAGAAAAAAATAGAACAGCCAAACACCATAAAGGGTCTTGCAACAGGAACCACTGGGGCTCATGGTTCTCTCCTAATATGCATGGATAGGTTTCATTTGTCTGGAGTTGCCAAATGAGGAGGATGCCATGAACTCTCAGTGTTTTGTTACTTCCTTTTCTTCTGACCATATTTGAAACAAATTGTATTCAGCCAATTGATAAATTACCTTGCGAAGGTGGAGCCGTAACAACAATCTAGCAGCAAACTTCCTTGCAATAGTCTTCAGACAGTTAAGTCTTCCGGAATTGTCCAGTAAATTTTAGTTACTCCAACTGAACTTATCAACAGGGTGTTTTACTTATATATCAAAAATGGTTAGGTTTGTTGTATTTAAACAGTCCTGATACAAAATGGGGTGGTATAATTGATGATATGTGAAAAACAACCTTGCAACTTTTATTGGAATAGTCATGTACAAAATGGTAGCTGAATCAAAGCAGAAACATGGATTAATTTGTGTAGCTTCTGTACATTGACTAGTCTTCCATACAGACTCCTGCCTGTCTTGAATCACAGTCAGCAAAGCAGCAGATTTTATCTTCCATAGATGAAAACCAGGTGATTTGTGATGAAATTCATAATTCACTTGGAAGTATCTCATCCATGCTGAATAATCAAATGCATAATATCTTAGGCCATGCTTGTGTGAGTGTGAATACTACTTTATTGCTCAGCCCCCTTAGTTCCTCTAAGATGCTAAGGTCAACTTTACTCCGCTGTGTGGTGGGAGCTGGTAATATGCCAAAGAGTTTTCAAGCAACTCAGAAAAAAAAGCCTCTGATTCCACTTACTCTTAGGAGAAAACGACAGAAGGTACTGGCCAAGATCACTGTAGATAGTGTCAAAGTTTTGCAGCTGGGAGAATTCAAGCACAAAAGAATCTTAAGCTACTGCAGAGAAAGGAGGTGATAAATAGAGGGAGGAAAAGAAAAGGAAATTCTACTGTTGTTAATCTAAGTCTTCTTTATTACTTATTCTCCTTCTCTCTGTAGTTCCTTTATATTAAAACTGACAAAACTAGGGATAAAAATTAACCTTCCACTAAGATGAATAAGATGGGAACATTTACAATCTCATGCTTTTTTTGTTCTCTTTGAGGGTTTTGGAAGACATCAGAAGAAAATTTATTTTCTCCTTTTCTAAATTTATATAGCACACAATACAGTTGTCTACAGAGCCATATCACATCTAACCTAGAACATAAATGTTAAAAAAATATATTTTTACAGGTTCTCAACACCATTTTCTAATGCACCGTACTTGAGCCTTTTTAAACCATTTCCATCCTCATCTCCTTCTCTTGCTAACTAATATAACTGATAAACTTAGATACTTAGCGGTTTTTATAGCTCTTTATTGAGATGTATGGAATAATTGAAAAAATGGGATAGAAATATCAATTTTTTCATCATTTTAGGTTGTTGAGGGCTTAGATTTGCATTCAGATTGATTTTCAGTTACAATGGATCTACAAGCCAATAAAGATTCTGATAGAGTATGGTTTCAAAAGAGCAGGATATTAAGAAATCTGTGTTGGAGAAAAATTTGGATCCAAGAATCAGACTGTTTTGATTTGAAAAGAGAAGAGACATTCAGTACAATTCAAAGACATCAAGTGAAGCAAAGCTTTTACAATTGTTACACTTTTAATTACCATAGAATTAATTAGCAGTGGCTAACTGGTTTATTACTTTGTTTTTCTCATTTGGAAACAAATACATGAACTTGGTTCCAGGTGGCAAAATTTTATTTGTGCTGGCATAGGAAAGAAATTTTAAACTATCTCATTGCAAAGTGCATAGTCCTTTAGAAAAAGTTGTTCTAAGCTCTGTAAGCAAAATTTCTGCAAAAATTAACGTCCAGTGAAATGCAACGCATGATAAATGCCTGAGTGACATCTAATTAAATCACCAAATGGGGATTGGTTCTGAACACACCTCTGGATCAGGCCGAAAAGAGGATGGCCCCTGCTTGCCACACAGTTGCACTTTTCAGAACCATGCAATAAAAATTAAGTGATTGATCTCAGGCTCCTGCAAGCAGAGGCTACCCCCCTATGCCAGTCTGGCACTCAAGTGGTTCTTCCCAGCTCCCTTCCATTTCTCAGTCAGATGTCTGTGATCCTCACAGACAATACTCATGATACCTGAAGTTGGGTAAAGATCTTTCCTGTTTGATTTGAAAAAATGTTTTTAATAGTTTAGCTTCTATTTACTACTAAAATATGGAAATTACAAAGAAGTACACTAAGACAGGCCTTCAAAAGACCATAGAACTATTTTGGATATAGATTCAAATTCTTCGACATTGCCTTGGTCAGCAGTCTGCCTAACTTCATTGTAGAAGGGGAAATGAAGGGAATATGGTCACTGCACAGACCAAGACTCCTTGAAGAACACGTTGATGATGCGACTACACAAAGCCACTGCCCAGAGGTAACTGCTGCCCTCCCCTGCCCTGATGACCAATTTCAGCATTTTACATTTTGTTCAGTTTGAACACATTTTAAAACTGCTGATAAAAGTGCTACCAGCTTTTTTCATAATGGTAGGCAAGAAAAGGCAGACAAAAATGCACACATTCATTTTCTTTTGGTGAACTTCAAAATACACAGATTTTCTTTGACTTCAGATACAGAACTTTGACAAGGTTTTCTTACTGCTGTAGAAATGCAGCCTCTTTATGTCTTTGCAAGTGTATGAACAGATTCTACGTTCAACAGCCAACTGCTCAGAATAAAATTCATAAACTTGGACTTGGGTAGCACAGACCTCACTCATCTGTCTGGATAAGCCAGGCAACTGAAGGCCTGACAAGAGAATTGAAGAATAATCACTTGCTATAGTGTCTCCTTGCTACTAACTCCTTCTTATTTACCTGGGTGTTTTTTTACCTTCTGTAGTTCAATTTTCTTAGGTCCTTTCATCAAGAGATGATACATCTCCCAATTCCAAAGCTTTCTTCTAAAATAATGTTTGGTTTTATTCACCCCACACACACACGCACACACTAGGTTTATGTTCCTGTTGTTTTTACTTTTCCTGTTTTTTGTTGTTTGGTTGGGGTTTTTTTAATCTTTTCTTTCTTCTCTTCCAATGTTTGCTACTGCATATTATAGTACTGTAGAGGTACTCTTTGCTTTGTCTTCTATTTTGACATGTTTACTTCAACTAGTTCTTCAACTACTTTTTCAGCTGTAGAAAAGTTGCAGAATGCTATGGAGAATGAAAGGGTGGAAGGGAAAGACATTTTTTTCATCAGTTGTTATACTTGTACGATGTTGATAAAATGCATTTATGCATAGTTCACTTTGCATTATTGTTCTTTTTTCCTCCTCTGCCATAAACTAATACATGTTCAAAACGCTTTAAAGCATTTTAAACAATCCTTATAGGGAATTGATTTATGTCAGGTTGTGAAAATATATGATTTTTAGAAGTATAGATGTTTTATCCAATACTAACATCTGATTTACAGGCGTCTGTAATATGCAGGTATCGCATTAATTAGAACCACTCACAGTTACGAGAAAACACAGATTCTCTATACTGTGATTAAGTTCAGGTTTAGATAGGCAAAAAGGTGATGTGATAGCTCTCTTTATTGTGTAATAACAGTGCAGACAGTTCTTTTTGTGTCTAGTGGTAACTTAATTTCATGGTCTACTGTGTAACTAGACTCTGTGGACTACTAGAAAGCATCTGAGAAATTAAATTATTATTGTCAGCATGTTTCTCATACAGATGTTTAGAGACAAAGAATTACTTGAGAAAACAACTATTGCCCTCTAAAACCATGAACACAAATTCATTCTCCAGTGCATAACTTTGGAAACACAATAATACTGAAGTTACACCAGAACTACTCACCCTAATTTTTACTCTGGCTTGAAAGAAATAATGGCCCTCACTTCAGTTGAGGACCCTCTGATAATGGGATCCCAGAATCACAGAAAGTTTGAGGCTGGAAGGGGCCTCTGGAGGTCAGAAAGTCCAACTCAACTGCTCAAGCTGGGCCATCTAGAGCAGGCTGCTCAGTATCATTTTCTTACAATAAACCATACCCAGTTTTTGTTCTGAAGAAGTGATCACATCTATTGTTGTTACAGCTCCACCTTCTCAAGTTAATTTATCAATTGGCTGAATACAATTTGTTTCAAATATGGTCAGAAGAAAAGGAAGTAACAGAACACAGAGAGTTCATGGCATCCTCTTCATTTTTTTTTCAGTGGCCTTTCAGGCTGGGACACCTCTGCATAAACTATACAGCAAGAATTAAAGGCTTTTGAATGGCTTTAGTGAAGGCTTTTGAATATCTCCAAGGATGGAGACTCCACAGTCTCTATAGGCACGCTGTGTCAGTGCTCAGTCTCACTGACATTAAAAAAGGTTTCCTGATGTTCCATAAAAACCTCCCGTGTTTCTGTTTGTGCCCACTGCCCCTTGGCATGTCACTGGGTACCACTGGAAAGAGTCTGGCTCCATCCTTTTTGCACCCTCTTCTGGTATTTATATACATTCATGAGATCCCTTTATTGAGGGCCTTCATTTCTCCAGACTGAATAGTCCCAACTCTTTCAGCTTTTCTTCATAGGAGAGATGCTCGAGTTGCTTCATCAACTTGGCAGCCCTTCACTTGACTGTCTCTAACATATCCATGTCTTTCTTGGGCTGGGGAGACCAGACCTAGACAAAGCACTCCACATGTAGACTCGCCAGTGCTGGAAGGAAGGGAAGGATCACCTCTCTTGATCTGAGGGCACACTCCTCCTAATGCAGCCCAGTATGCCATTTGCCTTTTTTGGTGTTTGGGCACATTGCTGAGGCGTATCAGCTTTTTCCATGTCCCATGAACTCAAGGTGTTGCATCTTGTTGAGCAATGAGCCCATATTTTCCCCAGTCTTCATTTTGTTACCTATGTATTTGGAGAAGCCCTGGGCAGGAAATGATACAAAATACACTAGATTCTTTCTGCAGTATTTTGGGCCTTACTGCAAAATACTGTTTCCAAAATTCCCCAGCTTCTCAAGCTGATATACCATATTTAAAGTTCAACTGTCTTTTCACAGCCTGCTACCAGCAGGGGAAGTAATCATGCCCAGAGCAAAACTTATCCTCTTCTGTACGTCTTATTGTGTTACACAAATACACAAAATTTGTGTGGCAAAACCTGCACCTCTACCTATCCAAAAAAAGCCTTTAATTCTTTCTGTATAATTTATGCAGAGGTGTCCCAGCCTGAAAGGCTACTGAAAAAAAATAGAAGTATCCTACTGGAAGACTTTTATTCAGCTAAAACCTAGCGGGTTTTTTTTCTTTTCTTTATTTTTTCCTCCAGGTCACAATAAAGTGACCTGGAGTCCTTGCTGAACAGAGGGAAGGATGTCATCATTAGCTACCCTTCAGCAGGCTGCCTCCAGCTAAAGTATATCCTTGGCTTCCTCCTTCCAAGTCCAGGCCAAGACTTTCTGCAATCCACATTGCAAAGTTTTAGTAATGTTTGGTACACAGTGGAATTGTGTGAAATGAGATGCATCCTAGTTAACTAAGAAATTAATTTCAGTAACTGGAATAAATGTTTGCTAAAAAAAAAAAAGTAAATATTTATTTGCTGGCAGGTATTTTTGATGTTTGTTAAGAAGGTAGGGAACTTTATGTCTCATTAACTTTGTGCGTAAGAAGATCATTACTACAGTTGCATAAGTTTTGATTGAGTTCTTGGTGGTATAGATCTTTATCTGAAGAATGAATCAAAAGATAAACTTTGGCTTTATGTACTAAAAATCCCCCACCTTTCAGTCTTACTGAGGAAGATGAAGGATTGTTGGCCTATTCTTCACAGCAAGGTTTCTGAAATCTGGGGTCCATAGGTCTTTGTTTCTTGGTAGGACTAAGCTGCATCTGGACTTGTTTTTGGTAGAATAAGAGCCTTGAATATGCAGGAGCTATGGATCCATCTCCCATAATCTTTGAACTGCAAAATCAAAAATAAATTATCCAGCAATAGACCATGACAGAAAATCTGGACCAATATCAGATGAACTGGATCCCACCCACTGCTTTTTCTCGTTGTGATAACTGCCATCAGAGGAACTAAGAAACCATTACAAAAACAGGCTGTTGGGTGTAAAAGAAAATTACTATTGTCTTTAACAAGAAACAAAGAAGAATAAAATTACCTATTTCATCGTACGCATAGATTGTTGGATTTTAAGGTGGGAACAATCCTGCACTGTTTTATAATGTTTAACATCTGATGAATTGACAGTCAAAGCCAGCTGGAGGGTTGCAGAGAGAATTTATAGACCTTAACTTTTATAATACCATGGTATCACTTGATGTTATCCATAACAATGAATTCTAAGATTAAAGCACGATGAGCAATGTAAAGAACAATGAAAATTTTATGTCCCATCCAGTCATTATGGGAAATACTGTACTGCATATGCAATGAAATGATCATAATCACACTAGACACTACACCAACTTTAAAAATCTACATGCTGTATGGTGACTTTTTTGCTACTTTGCCGCTTATCCTCCCTGCCCCCCGCCCTCCCCATCATGGCTTTTGCAGAGCCTAAACTGCATGAACAAAATACAAAAGACACCTATCACAAGTAAGCCATTTTTACCTTTCCCCCTATCATAATTTCCTGAAAAAACCTCTACAAACAAACAAACAAATCCAAACCACAGACGTGTTCTTTTTCCTTCCTCTATTATTCTGAACTAATACTTCAAATTCCAACTAGAGGCATTGAGCTAACTGTAGTCTAAATATCTGATACAGGTTTTTTTTCTGAACATACAGTGAGTTTTTCCTACTTCTTGGAATAATTCAACATCATGCATTGTGCTGTTTTGTGGATTTCCATATGCTATCCTTAAAAACTGATATCTCCTGCAATTACTGTGTGAAAATACTATGGTATTTACTGTAAGTGGAGAATTTCTTCCAATGCCTTTGAAGAGAGTTTCTCCCTTCCTGCTAGGATCTCTAAACTGTCTAGTTTTTCATTCCAGAAATGCCTCATTACTACCTGATAAACGTTTCCCTACACCCAAGACACCAGACTACTGAATTGTCTAGATGCCTAATGATAATACCTTCTATAAGAGCAATATTTCATTATCACAACATTTAGTGCATTTTTAATGATACTAATGATTTAAAATTTGGACATATTACACATATTCACTACAACATATTACAAATCTCCCAATTTGAAAACATAAGGAACAGTTTTCTTATATGGGAAATCTAAGATCATACTGTTCTCTAGACAAATCTCACCTATTTATGAAGTGAACCTACAGGAAAAGTGATGTGAAATATTATAAAATATGAGCTCTGGCAAAATGCAGAGAGTAGAATCAGCCACTGCACCTGTCTTGCAATTTCAGCTGGTCAGAGATGCCATGACAGAAAGCTTTTCCTTCAAAATAATACAAAACTTTCTGCAAACATGCCTCTATTGTATGTATGTATGTGTCTACACATACGTGCCAAATAAGTGTCCAAAGAAAGGCAATGGAGCTGGTGAAGGGTCTGGAGCACAGGTTTTATGAATAGTGGGTGAGGGAGCTAGGAGCGTTTATCCTGGAGAAAAGGAGACTCAGAAGGTACCTTACTGCTCTCTACAGCCACCTGAAAGGACGTTGTAGTGAGGTGCGGGTCAGTCTATTCTACCAAGCAGCAAGTGTTAGGACAGGAGGAAATAGTCTCAAGTTGCACTAGACAAGGTTTAAACTGAATGTTAGGAAAAATTTCTTTGTTGAAAGGTTTTTGGAGCATTGCAATAGGCTGCCTGAGGGAGTGGTGGAATCAACATCCCTGGTGGCCTTTAAAAGATGTGTACATGTGGCACTTAGGCACATGATTTAGTGCTGAACTCGGCAGTGTTAGGTTAATGGTTGGACATGATGATTCTAAAGTTCTTTTCCAAACTAAACAATTCAGTTATTATATGATTCCATACATATCAGGTACAATATAGTCAGGTTTTATATGAATTTTTCCTGTCTACAGACTGCAGGTTGTGGGAAAAATACCCCTTCTTTCATGGCAGGTAACCAATCTTGCAATCAGACCACTCATCCAGAATGAGAGCTATGCCTCTTCTTGAACACAGACTAGACACTTATATATCATAAAACTGATAATTTCTTTAATTAGATAAACACCCTCAGGATTATTTTGGTAGAAGTTTTATTTCTTCCAATTATTTTTCGTTTAGGAGTATTTACTTTGTATCAATAATCTAAATATTCATTGGTCTAAATGAAGAAACATTTACTCTGTTATCTAGCTGTTACATCACTCATCAGTAATACAGGAAACCAAAGTTCAAGTCCTCGCTTTGGTTAATACACATGTGTCAAACTTGTTTTGAACATGAAGTGGATCCTTCATGCAGCGGAACTGCAATCCCCAAAAACCATAATAGATCTTAGTGCAGACACTGTGTAATCCAGTGCTGGTTTGACAACATACTGCTTTCTAAATCCTTATAACAAGCCTTTGGGCAAAGGACAAAAGGCACTATAAACTTCACCTTGCCAAGTCTGTTGTGAGCTGCTGTAGTCCATGCTTTGCTTACTGAATGCTGCCTTTCTTTCTGAAAGTTAAACTATTAACTTATCACCTACCTCCAACACCTTCTGCAATGAAGGGCGCTTTTTTCATGGTGAAAAAATGAGGAATTAAACCAGTGCAGTGCATGTAGCAATGAACTTACAAGAACCTTTATGTTGAATTAAAGAAGACATCCAACCAGCATTTTCTTCTTTCTTTACATTTAAGCAAACAAACAAGTAAACAAAAAAAGAAACAGAAGGCATTTCAAAATGTTCAGATTTCACATTTTCAGATATACACATTTGAATTCAAGTCATGACACTGACTTTAGAACCATGTACCTAATATTTTGTTTCAATTTTGATTTTCTGGATTTCAAAATGGAAGTCTTGCCTCTGAAAATATGGACTTGGAAAAGAAAATGAACAACGTAGGAAAGTTAAGACCTGCAAACAGGAAAGTTCTTCCAGCAACTCATAATCAAGACTTGTTGTAAACCATCAGATGTCTCCAGTTTTATGGCAAAGTTATCAGACTTCATAAATTTCATGGATTCTAAGTAACAGAATCCTGAGGTCAAATAAAACAAAAATCTTACAGATTTGTCAAAAACACTCATACATTAAGAATTCACTGGAGGATTTGTTGAATATTTTCTTACCAGAACTGAATGAGGCTCAAACTAAAGGTGTGGGGTGGAAAAAAGAAAAAAATTTAAAAGCTGAAATAATGTGAAGATTAAACATTATTCACAGCTTTCACAAATACATTATTCAAATTTTACACAGATTACTGTTTTAAGATGAGGCACAGTGGACCATTCTTGGTTTACAGAACACAGGCTGTTGTTCTGATCCTCACTGAACATGTATCAGTATGTTACCAGACCTTTGCAAATATCTACATCTAATATCTTATTTTCCTAATACTGAGATGGAGCTTAGATCTGACAGACTGCACTTCTCCTGGAATAAAATGATGACATAAAAATGATAAGTAACAGATGAGAGACAACTTGCTTGCATGTAAGTGAGTCCTTATGCAATACGTTCTGAGGATAACAAGGTAATAAAAGTTGCAATGCAAAGGGATACATGGGAGGGTAGATGCATTGCAAAATACTTTTTCTGAAGAAATACCTATTACAGATTCAGAAAGGTTCAAAATCAAGAAGTTGTGACTCACCCTTGTGAAGCACCTTTCAGCTCATGTCTGCTGCAAATTATTTGTTTAAAGCCTTTCAGAAACCCTAGCATACTGGAACAATTCCTATTCTAATTTCCCCTGCCCTTGCTAGTCCAGTGAATATAAGAATGACCCAAAACTGAGACTCCAAAAGTCTGTTTACAAATAGAAACTGGAAATAAAGGTGAGGCAGGAACAGCCTAGGGAAAACACAAATATCCAGGAAACACATAGAAGCTTCCCCAGTAATTATTGTTCTATTCTTTTACTACAAGTTTGGGTGAAATTATGAGCAGGTCAAAGTCTAAAATGTTTAATACCTATCTGCTATGAATGAAAAATTAAATGCTCACTTAGGCTTTTTCTTGAGTAAATTGCAGTTCCTGAAATTCAAGGCTTGATCAAACATGCAAACTGAGAAAATAGCCTTTGAAAACCACTTTGGCTCTTTTTGCAAAAGAGCTCCAACACTGAAAAAATGATGTGCTAAGCAATAGAAGTGGCATTTACTCAACAGCTACATCTTGCGGGCTGCAATTTTCAGCCTGCTCAGGGACTCTTGATCATGCAAACAAAATTGAACTATTACATGAATGATTTGAAAGATATGAATGCTTTTACCCAGTGCTGAGTACTCTAGCTGAAATACCCTAAACTAGATCATTTTACTGGCATTATGATGTCTATCTGCGAAACTCGTCATGGCTATTTGCATTCCTAAGTTAAACAGGGATTTACTGGAAAGGGTCTGGGGCAAAAGTTGGAAACAGAAGAGATTCTGCACTATTTTAAAATTGCAAAGAAACTTTTCTGAAAGTAGCTATCTCCCTTTTGTCAAGAGTGTGGAATATACCAAGTACTACTAGAGGATGTCTGAATGCACAGTCGCTCACTCACTGAACCAACAGACTCCTCTTCCATTCCAAATGGGTGACAAAACCCAGCAAGATAATCTTACCTATAATATTTTTCCTTCATTAAAGTTCCCAATCACCATGTGCAATAGACGGAAAAAAAAAAAAAAAGAAAAAACCCAACAACAAAATCCAAACCACAAGCCACACTTGTCAATCACGTGCATTAGGATATAAAGAAACTAAAACAAGGGTTGGGTGTTTGCAGTCCTGTACCTTTTTACCTTCACTGGTTTTGTTTCTGCTTATTGATTCTGTGCTGGTTTCACCACATAGAAGTTGGAAGAACTTTTGCATGTTTACATCCATGGGTCAGGCAACACAACTCCAGCCTGGGAGAATGCTTCCTTGATGGGAGCAAGACAACAGTAACCAAATGATGGGAAATATGCAGCAGACTACCTATATAGCTGGTCACGAACCATCACCTAAAGAATAAAAACTGTCACTGAGAAGCAGAAAGTCAAATTTTCTAAAGGTCAGAGGAAAACTCGTCAGAAAAAATGGAAATACTTCAAAGACCCTGAGATACACAGAGTCTTCTTCTAAGAAGATTAAACTCTTAACTGTTTGCAATCTTTTTTTATTGCAAAGTAATATTTGGTAATATTTCATAAAGTAAAGTATGTTATTATTATTGTCATTTTGGATATCCAAAAAGAAGTAAATTGAAACTAATTATCCTTATAGAGAGAAAGAAGAAGGTAATGGATCCACCTGGGGACATGTACTGCACTGACTCATGTTAATGGGGACTGGTGTATATCCTACCAGTATGCAGAACAAAAGAGTGACTCTCAGACTGGTATTAACTTTTATTTTCCCTCAATTCCACTGCTGAACTGAAAAGTAAGTTTGTAGAGTTCTGTCCAGAAACATTGTATTATACTACTCAAAAGATTTTCATCCTACAAAGTTAACCTCGCTCCTATAAAACAGCTTGTTGGTAAGCGAACTGCTCCAAACATCTTTGTAAGTTTGTCTGTTACCCAGTAAAAGGCAGAGTTCATGAACTGGTGTGCCATCCTGTCTATATTACATCCATGAAATTCTCTCCAACAATTTATAAACATATATATTTGGTGCATTTTGTATTTCAGAATCAAAGCCTGCATTAAATCTGAAGAGATTAAAAACTCATACCTTTGATCTACTGCATAATTTGTTACTGGATTTACCTGTTCAGTCCCACGTGCCTTCCAAGAAGAGGTATGTGATTTAGTCAAAAACAATTACCAAACTTAAGCCAGATCCAGCATGGGGAAATTCTGTGGTCAGTGGTACACAATCAGGAGAGGCAAACTATTGGCTCCTACCACTAGCAAATCTATATTTCTAAAAATTTTTTTGATTTGGCTACACCTGTGGGTATTAGAGAATCCAGAGATAAAAGCAAACCAAAACACAATAAACCAGCTTTAGTAAACTAATTAAAACGTCTTTAGCTCATATAGCAATGAATTCTTGATTCATACATAAAGTCCTAAGCAGACCTTTTGCTTGGACGTTAAAATAAGTTTGAAAGGAATTTGATTGATACAGTCGTGGAAATTAAACATGCTGCAAAGTAACACATCATGGATTATGTCATGGCTTGCAGTGAAAGGTAAACACAGTAACATTCTCATGGCCAGAGCACCAATTTATGTCTAAATTCAGCAGAGAACTCTATGCAAAACTAAAACTTTGGATGTTGCTAAATGCTCAAGTCATACAAAATAATATTTTCCCTGTTGCTTTTTAGAGTGTAGTTTGCTTCAACATATTTGCATTCTTCTTGGATCTCCCAAGTTAGCCCCAAGGAAGCTCAAGGATCCCTCCTTCAGGGATTTGCTGTTAAGAGGGGAGTGGGCTTGCTCTTCTACTTTGTTGTCATGGCTCCTGAAAAATAATTGGCATGTTATCACAAATGGTGACTTGCAGGAGCTGCGGCACATGAGTATTACAGCCATAACAGATATATCAGTTCCCTGACTGACATTTTTGAGAGGGCTCCATGGTCCATGAGCAATATAGAAATGTGGCCTCAGGGATAAGAGAGAAGCCTTGTATTTTCGCCTGGAGTGACAAAACTACTTCTGGCATGTAAGAGGGCAGGGACCTGGCTTTCAGAGCATTTCTTTTTCTTGACCTAGGACACCCGGTGGTCACCACTGACAACTTGCACGAGTTCAATTGCTCAGGTGAATAAATAATCAGTTAGTGGTCCTGCTTTGCAGTGGAAAATGTTGCTGACTGTTTCACAGTTGTTCTCACAAGACTATTTTTTCTGAATTCGAACTGCTACAGCTTGATCAATTGTGTAGAAACTGTACCAGGAGCTTCTCTGTCCAGGAGAGAGAATCCTAAAATAGTTACTATTTTGATCCAATATAGGTAATTATCCAAAACTCAGTTATCAATGTATAATTTACATGGGCTTCTTGGGAATTATAAATTTTATTTTAATAAAATTTCACACTGAAAAATTGTGAAAGAATAAGCTCCCTAGCTAAAGCCTTGATAAGATCATAATGCAAAAAAATTATTTAACTCATATGTCAGTTTTATTCTCCAGTCTTTTACTTTAGGTTTTGGGCTGACATTTTTTTTTAAATTGTAAATTCTCTGGAACTAGGATCATACCATGTGTGTGCACAATCTGAAGTTATTCTCATAGTAGTTAAACTGGTATTTTAGTGTTCTTTAGATTTTCAAGAAAACTTATCAGCCCCAAACTCTCTGTTAGAGAGTTC
The DNA here is from genome assembly GCA_013396655.1 of Campylorhamphus procurvoides. NCBI lineage: Eukaryota > Metazoa > Chordata > Aves > Passeriformes > Dendrocolaptidae > Campylorhamphus > Campylorhamphus procurvoides. The sequence continues at coordinate 452,245 of WBMV01000893.1, forward strand.
TGCTTCCCTATTACAAGAGCAATCAAGACTACAATAATGTCATCTGAAGCACATTAATGATCACACTACAAAATGTAATTTCATGTCTTCCTAACTTTCTGTCCTACTCTTCAAGCTCTGAGCAGAGATACTGCAGAATGGAAGGAAGGTGGGACAGAATTCACCAACTCTCATCAGCTATTGTGTCATTTTAACAACAGGTTCACTTTCCATTGTCCTTTGTGAAACAGAGCAAGGCAACAGAGGGTCAAGTGAAATAAAGTAGTAGTGAAAATGCAAAATAAATTAGAAAGAGGTAGACCATGGACAACAGCTAGAATAGATTAAATGGACAGTGGGGAAGTGGACAGGTGGAACTGGAGAGAAAATAGAAAAGTGGAATAGTTAAAATTTAGTTCAACCCAAGAAAGTGCAGCAAATTTAAAAGTGTACAAACTGAGATGGAAAAAGCAATCATTAAAAAGGAGAAGACTGTCTTCTCAGTACAGAAACAGAAAACAAAATGGTGTTTAAGAGGTGTAGGAGAAATATTCAAAAAACAAGGGCATGGGGTAGAGAACACAGGAGTAAGAAAATAAAAAATCAGGAATACAGAAAATGTCATTGAAGAACTGGAAAGCAAAACAAAAGATGCAAAGAACTGGAGCTAGGAGAGAAAATATTATCAAGAAGAAGATGAGAGAATAGGTAATGAAGAAAGAAACATTTCATAAAGAGAATAAAAATACAGAATAAATGAAAGATATAAGCACTCATATAAAGAATAACCACAAAAGAGAGTAACCTTGTGATATATATGACTTAAGTTTGCCCTAAGAACAGGTTGTAGTTTTTTCCACTGCTGGTCTGGAATTCATTGATTAAAACTATTAATATACTATACTAGTGAAAATGTATTTCACAGTGAAAAGCTCTGTATCCATAACAGAAATGGACTTGATAGTCTACATAGTCTACATAGTCTGAAGACACAGCTTGTTTTCTATGCTTCATTGTACTCCTTTATCTACAGATTTATCCTATCACACTGATACATGTTAAGTGGTACCATGACCTGCAAGGGATTTGAATGAAATCAATAGTACTGCTTGCTGAGCAAGGACATGACTGTAACTTTGCCTGGGGTCAACAGCAGAATTCCGTTGCTTCCAGTGAATAAAGATCACACAGAAAGATAATAGTTGTGAGAAAGAATGTCAGAACGGCATATTATACCTACTGAATACGTGCACTGGAATGGGTGCATGGCAACATATTATGTTATATAGAAATGTAAAGCATTAGCAGCCTTTAGGAATCTTTATCCTTTCCACCACTAAAGAACAACAGGATATTAAATTAATGCCATAATTTTCAAAAACATTACCCTGATAAACACTAGCTAGACATTCTATACAAAAGGTAAAATGAGGTCATTTGCACATCCTGTTTATAATCCAACGTTAGATAAATTATATTCACTTTGAAATTTCTACTAGATTTTTATTAAAAGTATATATTATATAGTAAGTAGATTTTGGATGGATAGGTAACGCATGCTCCATTTGTATTCAATGTAAATAGATACAATGGGCACTGAGGAACAACAGCTGGAATGCATTTAATTACACATAGATAATTACTTTCCACCACCTCAATATTCTTGGATGACCAAATGTCTCTATAATAATGTATGGAGCTTTTTTCACCAAATCAACAAAACTTTTAAAGACCTTTGTAATGTAAGCGATAAACCATAGATAAACTTTTTACAAATTTGACTCTTCTGGACTTACAGTATCTTCTGTTTTATATGGATGAAAAGGAAATAGTCTCTGACTTAATGACATTAAAAAAACCAAAACAAACAAACAAAAGCAGGAAATTTTATTGGAACTGATTTCATTGTCCTGAACTGAGTGAGGGTATTCAATTCAACTTGCATTGGAATCAACTTTTTTCCCATTTCATGAAGTAAGTTGAATATTGAGAGAGGAAAACATTGGGGGGTTTTTAACTTACATTCTCATTTTTATTATACTTAGTTGTCATTTTCTTAGTATTTCAGGGGCTCATTTCTGAGCAGAGAACTCACTAAGAACTTGAGGTTCTGATAATTATCAAATTACATTTGTATGCAAAACGTATACTTGCTAAACCTAACTTGGAATACACCTCTAGGGGGGAAAAAAACCCTGTAGGTCACTCAAGAATCAAAGCAAGTAGATATATAATGGTGAAACCAGAGGCTTCAAATGGCATGATTAAACAATCAAGGACAAAGGAGACTGCAAAGAGTAGATAAAGATGAGTCTAGACTTGCAACAGCAGGAAGTTTTCTGAATATTCAAATTAATTGTCTTTTAGTATCCACAGTATTAAATACGGAAACTTATGTTTCTGGTTAGCATGGTTAGAAAATTGCACATAAAGGACCATTTGGAATGATGAATCAAGGGGAGGAAAATGAGAAACAGAGATAAATTCTATTATCCTACTACCCGTTCCTGTCACAAAATTCCTCCTTCTGAACTCCATGTTATTGGAAATCCATCCAAGCTAACCGACAAAAAATATCAAACAATGATCCTCTTTTCAGATTGATCTTTGCTAAATGGGTCTTCTATACCAATGAATAACTTTATTTTACACTTGTTTTGCTTGTAATGAGCCAACATGCTAGGAAACATATTCATGAGTAAAAATAACTTCATATATCTTCATATATGGCTACAGTCATGCAGAAAATAGCAATCAGTCACAATATATCTAATAAAAAAATAACGCCAGAAATTAATGTAGTGCTATGAATTTTGTCACACTGGCTGGCTTTGTGATTCAGGAGGATTTCACAAATTAAATAAACTGGGGTCTTATATAATAAACTTTTGTGCTACAGACAGATTCATTTACCAGATCCATCATGCAGGCGCCTCACGAGCCAGGCCTGGACTCCAGCCCTGCCACTCTAAAGCCACCAACCTCTTGAACATAGAGGGAATGGGTTAGCTGCCTAAAGATGGTGAAACACTCTTGTCTTCTCTGTAACCCGGCTACTGTCAGAAAAGTAAACGCAAATTTTCCACCAAGATTTCACTGAATTCTGAATAAAAATTTCTATTATTTTTAAAGAAGGGCTGTAAATGGATGTGACACTGTTTTCAGTTTAGCAGAAATGTGCTGCTGTGGCACTGCCTGTAAGAGATAGCAACTACAGTGGTGACATTCTGTCTAACTGGGGCAGCAGGTCCCCAGACTATGCCCCCCACCGTCACTGGGGCTTAACTCATACTCTCTCTTCAGTGTTCATCTTGCAAAAAACATCAAGTTTCGCTAAATTTTGCAGCAGCAATTAGATGATTTATTCCTAAGTGCAAACTTTCTCAGGGCAAAGTACTAGATGTGGTATCCCAATGAAGAATAGATGCATGAACTGCCCCCACCATATTCTGCATGAAATCAAAACACATACCATTCATTTGTTCACAAAACAATCCTTCCATTTATGCACTGCCAGTTTGCATTTCTATCTAGGAATCTTTCCAGCGTCACCAACCAAGAAAACATACAGCTCTCATCTTATGCCTCTTTCAAGCAACAGAGGCCATTTTAATTTTATTCTCTGTAAGAAATATTGAAACAAGCATCTTGAGAACGGTTAGTCACAATCTTTTCAAATAATGATGCATTTTCTACAAGACTATCTATTTTTTTGTAGTTCTACAGTATCTCACACATGGTCCTGAAACTGTATAAGTTCTGCAGACTGTGTCTGTGCTATAAATAAAATATCTATGGGGGTATTACAGAAAAAAAGAAATCCCAGTATTTATAAACACCTCTTCCACAAGGTCGTCAAATATACTTAAGTATCTAAGTCCTGTTATAAACACACTAAATCTAATACAGAGACTAGGAAAGCTACAAGGCAAATATGAAGGCAAAAAATCAGAGTATATTTAAGAAAAATGGTCATTTATCTTGATGCATTTATACTGTGTTGGCTTAGTGCCCACGGTGGAATGTTACAAAGGATGTAGAATATTGAGGAGGATTTTTAATAAGCTGACTTTCTAAATGCATCTTCAGCTCTTTCCAGCTCATTCCAGAACTCAGACTTACAAGGTTATTAGCAAACCTGGTATCCTTTGTGAGCAGGGCCATTTCTAGTACTAACTCGATACAACTATCGAAATATTTTCTGTTAGACGTGCTTTGCCTAATAAGAAGAGTCCCTCTGGAGAGAAAAAAGGGTATTTCAGACCCAACTTTATAAATCAAACCAAACCTCAAACCTTTGGAGTGTATTTTGTAAATGACACCAAAATGTTCAACTCACAGTATATATTTCTGGGAAATAAAAACAATTATGTGGTAAAAGCTAACTATCTTTTGCAGTAATGCCAGCCAGTCTCATTTAAAACAATGATGTCTAATAGCATGAATTCACTGGGCAGAAATGGAATTCAATATATAGTGAGACAACATACAAGTTTCCTGAATGCTTGGAGGCAATTATTTGTATCCATTTTCCAAGTCCTAATTCCCCTGTAAATACACATCTCTGCATTTTGTCATGCATGTTGAATCCATATATAGATGGGCTGCCCCTAAAAAAAATACATTGGCTTCTAGAAGAGATTCAGAAAGTGTCATTAATCCACACTCTGCACTACAATTGCTTGGTGCTCCAATAGGGCACTCGAGTTACTATGTCCCATTGAAACAGAAAAAGAATAAGATTGTTATCACTTGGTAATATTACAAGTCACAGAGTGGAAGCTTTCTTTAAGCAGGCAGTTATCCACAGTTTCTCCCATATTTCTGTACTGTCCATTATTTCTCCATGGTATAGTGTTATTCGTTATAGTATATCTTTGTTCTAGATATCCTAGAACAGGCCATCACAGTAGGATACAGGTACCATTGAATTCAGAGGAAATATTTACATTGTTTGGTTTTAGACTGTTGCTATCTGGTTAGTAGCATTGAAGCATTTTGCTGCCAAAAAAAGGGACATGTTTCACTTCTAAGTGCTTGGCTTTTAGGACTAAGATATTTTCAATACTGACATGAATTTATGATGTCACTCACTGATTTTTGTACATATGTTGCAGCTATTCTTTACTGTAATTAGATGAACCTCAGTTCTCTACTTCTCTTCTCTTCTCTCCTTCTGTAATGCTTTCAATCACTCTATTACATAATTTCACATTGTAAAGGCTTGAAAACTCTCCCCCCCCAACAACAACAAAAATCCAGCCCTAAGGAATTTGTCTTTAAATGTTTAAAAAATTAGCAAACATCAGTAATCTAATAAGGGATATTAGCAACTGACAAATTGGGATCCCTCGTTGTTTTTAATTACAATCCTGAAGCAACTTGACTATCTCTTTAAAAATCTTCCTGTCTTCTTGGAGCAAGGTCTGGATCTATCTGCAGTTTTTCTAACCAGAGCTAGCCTTTTCTATTTCAGTCCCCTGAAGAATGGAAATACATCCACTCTCTTCTCTGTATCCCTATAATTTACTGTGCTCACCAATTAAAAACCTCTGAATGAAATTGTGAAAGGGAAACTACACAGTATCTACATAGATGGAAAACCTAATAATGTAAACTTGAGTATATTTCATGAACAGGACAAGCAAATTAAAAAATCACTTCCCAGGTGAACAGTTCAATGTTTTGTTGTTTTGGTGTGGTACTTCCACATCAGTACAGACACACATATTTTTCATGAGATCTGAGAAGATAATTTCACCAGGGATCACTCCACACCCACTAGGGGGAAAATACTTTACTGAAAGACAAGAAATTGCCTTTATGTTCCTGTGCTCTTTCATTTTGCTAATACTAAAGGGCAGCTAAAAGAAGAGGTTCACAGGGTAGCTCAGCAGTAATTCAGACAGTGGACACTCCTCCCCAGCCCAAGGCAAATCCTTTTTGTAGCTGAGGGAGGACGCAGTTCCTTCCAGGTACCTCCATACTGAATGCTTCCATTAAGGGCAGCACAAACTTCCTCACTCCAGCACACCACCTTGGTAACTGAGGGGGCATCGACATTTAAGAACAGTTCCCCATTGATTGGATTTATCAAATGAAGCCCCAACTGAATGAAAACAGCAATAGTCATGTAAGCTGCTGTGCATGTGAGCTTAGCACATGTTGTCCCTTAGACCTCTCTGCCCATGCTCATGTCCTCCACATTGCTGTTGCTGCCCTTGGGGTGAAAGAGCTAACTGTTCTTTTCAGAGGAAAAGGATTAGAGCTACAGTTTGATTAGATATTACTTTTTTTTTTAAATCCTCAGAGAAATAAAGATACCTGAACTGATCATACACTAACTTTATCTTGCTTTTTCTTCTGTGCTATGGTCTTCTGTAAAGATACTCCTGAAGAGGATTCTATATGTGAAGGAAGCATTGGAATGACTGCCATTAAGGAAAAGGAAACTGAAGTCCTCATAGATTATAAACATGGATTTATTAGGGCATTTTATAGTACAGACAACCTGTTTATATGTACTGATTTTCACTGGGATAGATTTGAGTTTCTTCATAGCAGCTCATGTGGTGCTGTTCTGGATTTGTGACCAAATCACTGTTTATAACACACTGGTGTTTCAGTTTTTGCTGAGCAGAGCTTACATAGGTAAGTATTTTTAGGATAGGGGCTTGAGAATAGGAATCAAAATGCTGGAAAATTGATTTTTCATTAACTTTGGCTTCTAAAAGTGTTAAATTGTCTTAGAGTAATTTTGTACACTAATAGTATCTATCACTGTTGAACAATGAACTGATCATGTTGGACATTTCACTGTCTTTTTTTCATTTTATATACACTTAAGTTGCTGTATCTTAGGTTAACCAAGAAGCTTACTTTTTCTCAGATAAATTATTGATGAGAAATTCAGCAGTTATGCATGAAAAAGTTCATGGCAACACTGTGAATTTTTTCATTCTTCATGTAATCTTTAAGCCAAGGAGGGCAGCCACAAATTTTGTAAGACTATATAGCTAGTTGAGAAACAAAAGCAATAGTTGCACTTCCATTTAATTGGCATTCAGTTCTTTCTAGATTAAAAAGTGTGCCTTGGAGCCTAAATGTATTACTTCCACATATTTCATGATTTTTATACTGCTGATTCAAAGTGCAAAATAATGATTGCTGTCACCTCCCACAGCGTGTGTGTATGCACTCTGCATCAAACTTATGTCCCACGTGGAAAGCAGAAGAGTAAGGAAAAAAAAATTATTTAAAAACAAAGCTTTCTTCTTCTTTCAGCCTTCCTTCTAGTGCAAGATTATAGATAATAATGCCTGACTAAGACTTCTGCTTTTTGATACATTTGAAAACATAGATTTTTTTTTAAGTTACAGTTAAATTACAGTTACTACAAATTTTCAAAAGGCTGTTTCTTCTAACTGAAAATCAAAGAGGCCAATGGACGAGGACAGAAGGAAAGGATGCAGAGTGGGAAGAAAGAAGTGAATTTTTCAATAGATAAACGTTCTTGTCAGAGATTGTTCTGTGACTCATGTATTTAGAGACACAAAAATAAAGTAGGACAGTGGGATGCTGAGATGCTAATCAGGAATAGGGACTGTTCTTTCCCACATGCTGCAGTGTCGCTGCAGTTCTTCTCTCATCTCTGAAATTCAGTCCCCAAGACATGCATTCTGTTGGGTGGTATAAAAGTAAGTCATAAATTACAGCCTTGACCATCAAAATTGTGTTCTTTTTCTTCCTTCTGTGTATCTGTCACTGCCCTGGTTCTTGCTGCAACATAGGGGCCAGCATTATCCCCAAATAAGGCAGAAGTCAAATGGTCTCTATTGTCTTAGTCTTCTTTTCACTTAAGCCTCTACTCTAAGATCTAATAATGTCTCTTCAGTCACCGCTGTGCTTTGATGTGATGTACCCTAGGATCGATCTTTTATCTGCTGTCTTGTAACTGATGAAGCATTATAGAGGAACCAAATATCACACAGGCTTTATAATACCCAATTTAATTTTTAATTTCCTATCCTATTTGTAGTGATTTTAGTACCTGCATTTCTTCTGATATGTCTTTGTTCATTAATTTTTAAATATTTTCCTCCAAGTGCTGCACTAAATGTTGCTCATTTTGCCTTCCATCTTGCTATTTTATGTCACAGTTCATCTTTTTATTATGTATTTTTACTCACACAGATTATAGGACCTTAAACACACACCATATTCCTTCAATGGTTGTAACCAGAGTGGCTGGAGTGGTGACAGACATAAAGTAATATACTGTAAAGGAGCAAAGGAAAATAACCATTTTGAAAGAATTAAGCAGAATTTATTTATATTGCCACACAAACTATTCCTAATATCAGCTGTTTGTCTGGCAAACTTATATGCCTGTATATGGGAAAATCAAACTGAGTAGGTGCCAGAAATCACAAAAAAGATTTAAAAGTTGATCTCCTAATGATCTTTCTCTGTCATCGCTTAGCTACAATGTCTTTCCCGTACTGTATTAGCAATGATGTAGAGGATCTGCTTTCTGTTTACTTGCAAAAAAATGTAATTCAAGAAATTAGTGAAGGTCCAAGTCAGAAGATTTCCACAAAATTCACCATATGCACTACAAAACTAGAACAGATACAGCAAGCAAAAAGTTGAAGGATAAGTGAAAGGTCCAAATTGTCTTGGAAATAGAAGTTCAGATCTATCATTCACTGATCTTTCATTCTGACTGTTTCCTTGAATAGCAGTCTGCATTTCCTTTTTGCACATAACTCAAAGCCTGGCATAAGTAGTTTGAGAAGGGCAATAACTGCAAGTGAATGCTGTGTTGGGCACTGCCCCGAAAGTATGAGAAGCCAACTTGATGTTTGGTGTGAAAATGGCTTTGGAAAAGACTGGCAAGCTGATATGCTACAAGCTCCAAAATATTTTGCTAAATACTATCGTTTAATCTAGGAAAGAGAATTGCAGATTCAAGGGAAAACAAAAAGATCACCATGGCTCTCTGATCGCAACCTTTTGGTGCAGCTCTTGTTGAATTTTGTCAGATCAGGTTTACAGTTTGGGATGACAGTCTGACACTTGATCCAGACAGTCCCAACACCTCAGATATCAAGTTTCTCCCTCAGACCCATATTTCTGACTACTTCCCATAGTCTGTGGTAGCAGCTGCATCCTGTGATACTCTCAGCACAAGATCATCAAAAATAATGATGTCTCTCAAATAAAGTCAATAAAGCTATGAAGCAGGAGAAACTACTTTTCCTCTGAAATCTGTATGATTTTGTTTTGGTTTAACACCAGACAGCAATTAAGTCAAATGAAGGAGGTGGAGGTGGGGATCTGAGTTATGTGGGTGGCAAGGTTGTGGGACAGTGTGCCAAATGGCAGCAAGTTTGATATCAAGCACCTGCTTGATAAGGCTGAGCATGTTGCCATATGGTATGGAACATCCCTTGTGTCAAATGGGTCAGCTGTCCCAACTGTGTCTGTTCCCATTACCTTGTACACCCACAGTCTGCTTGTTCTTTTGGTGGAGTGGGAGACAGAAAAAAGTCTTGACACTGCAAACTCTGCTTTGTGCATTAACTGAGATACTATCTCTATAGCATCAACAGTATTTAAAGCACAAATCCAAAAGACAGCCCCATACCAGCTACTGTGAAGAAAATTAACTCTACCCCAGGCAAAACCAGCACAGATTTTTATAAGTTGTCTTTAACAGCCCACAGTTGCTGTTTGAAAGACTGGATGAACAGTGAAATTAGAGGGATGGTGGTATTATTAGTGTGAAGAATACTGAAGCTATTCTATGTGCAAGGAATGTCACTGCTGTACCCTTGTCAATCACTTCAGTAGGGACAACGAGTCAGTTGTGGTCTCCTAAAAACTTCATCAGTGTACCTTTAGCTTCCAATGTGACCAAACGTGCTATAGGATTCCGCAGCTAAGATTTGTGCCACAGGGTGCATCACACCGGCAGCTGCAGGAGCACATCCTCACAGTGGTGGTGGATTCATTCATAGTGTGATGGTTTTTGCAGATCAGACAGTGTCAATTAAGGGGATCTCTCAGACCAAGAACCACAATTAAAATTTTTGGATCCAGTAATATCTATAATTCCTAGGATATTTTTGCAGAGCTTATTTTCCAAAGCGTGTTTAGCGTGCATTAGGAAATTGGCTCAGTGGAAAAAGATGCTTTCTGAAGGTGCAGACAGAGACTGAAGAACACTAATTTTCTCACTGCTAATGCAAAGCTTCTTCATTGCTCACATTACTGTCTAGCAGTTAACTTAGCAATTATACAACAGGAAGGAGGCTGGAGACAATCAGTTAAAGTTGACTCTTGTGCAACATAAGCCTAGTAAATAGTACATTTTGCATTTGCTGTTGTATTTGTCAGTATTTGTCTATTGCAGAGGAAACACTTAATCGAGGCTATAAATAGTATTATTTTATTAATTATTTATTTTACCTAGGGGAAAAAATCATTGAATTTGAGATGTTAACATTTGAGAATGCTAAAAAAATTCTCAAATTGTTCTAGATATCTGACATTTCCCATATTAGTCAGTTGAGAGGAAGTGCTTTTATGAAATTAAGTTAAAACAGCTACAAGTCTAGACATTGCTATTAGAAATTATGCAGTAAATGATACTACATTGTCATGTTTCCTGTCAGATTTCTTCTATCAAACTTTTCTTTTTGAGAGTAAATTTTTACAAAATGTAACCTTTTGTGGAATATTTCATTGAAAAATATAAGTGAACCATTAGGAGATCAAACCCCCCCCAAAAGAAAAAAAAATCCTGGATAAAAAGAAAAAGGAAATAATAATCCTCCCAGCTTTCATGTTGTGACAAATAAAAAGCAAAGAAAAGGGTAAGCCTTTCTTTCTGGACTAGCCAAATTAGATTTTTATTATGCCTCCTTCACTTGGGCAAGCAATCTGTCCAAATGTGATCTGGAAATCCTATTTGCAAGTATGTCACAAAAATACATTATTATTATTTCCAAAGCTGCAGATATCTCTTATTAAATATTTGATCTTTACAATCAGTATAAACTACACAAAATCTTTTTTCCTATTTTTTCCAGTAGACTAGTGAGTGCATAAAGAAAACCCACCTCATTTCTCAGGAAATGCCCAAATATTTTGCATTTTAAAATAGTCTAAATTTATTTCTAACAAGGAAAATTTTACTTTTGTTTTACTGTCTTTAGTAGGAAGTCAGTAACTGTAAGTCTGAAGAAAATTCAGTGCTAAACAGGCTACCATAGACATATAAAGGACAAAACCTTTGGTACCTCTAATAAAACCATTGTCTAAGTGATAACTACATATGCACCCCCTAATAACACTAATTGCTTCTGCTTTCAGAAGTAAAAATGTACCTATGCATTAAATTGTTTTGCAGATGTAGTGTCATATATGAAATTTGGGACTCTGTTTACTTAATCTAAACTGCAATAATGATTGTTAGTTTTATTTTTTCAGTTTCTTTGCATTTAAATGTAGTTTAGTGCAGAAGTACATGCATAGCAATGCTGCGATGAAACTCCTCTTTTTATTCTGTAGCTGCTTCAAGTTTATCTTATAGACATTATAAAACAATTCAACTTAAACTGCATTTTATTTTTTGGAAGTTGTTAAGCTTCCCAAGTAAGATCTAGGATAAAATACATTTATTTTATCTCTTCCACAAGAACAGGAATGCACTAGCATTGCAATAGCTTTGCTGGGATACTGCTTAACCTGAGACGGGCATTTATCTTTCCATGCCATCATTTGCAAGTTTGATGTTTCTTCTGTACAACCACAACAGAGCATTCCCATCTGTTCTGTGAAGTAAAAATTTCCAAGCTCACTCCTAACTGTTACAACTTCTTCCTGTGATTGCTGAGCTACAGTTCCACTGGAATGCACATTTTGTCCATGAAAAATCTGGAATGGGAAGTTTATCTTACTTTTTTTCCCCCCTCTTCTTTCCTCTCATGATTCAGAGTTCTGAACCAGATTTCTGACTCCGCAAGCACTGAGACATGGCCACCCCTTGGGCCAGCCCCACAGTGCCAGGTTGTGGCCCAGACCACATCTTCACACACAGGGCACAGCAGCTCTGCCCACCTTGCTTTCCTGCTGCACCTCTGCAGATCTTGACCTTTATTTACAACACCAATTTTGATATAAACTGGTAAAAATGTTAAAAAAAAAATTAGGTAGCATTCTTATCGCCCATGTTAAACCTGAGAATTATGGTGGTTGCAAGACAAAATTAACCCAAATACTGTACAGCGCATCGGGCTTTACAGGCTGGGAGCCATTGAAGTCTAAAGATAAAATTAGTATCGACCTGACTACAAAAAGAATTGAATATTGACAAAAAGGCCCTACGGAGCCTGTGGAATTTCAGCAGTGTTAAAGGCCAAAACATGATGCACTGTTCTTGTCAAGATAATATCTGACCATACACATTCCTAAAATTAAATATTTTCATGATAAAAAGACAAAAAATCACTGTTTTGACCAGTTCAAAAAAGCTGTGAGCATTGCCAACCTAGTCCTATACATTTTTCCCACACATGATATTATTATTGATTTCTAATTAAAATGGAACTAAGTCAAAACATGACTCAGAGCACACACTAAAGACTTCTAACAGCAATGTCTAGTAGTATGCCTTCCTTATTTTTCCTGGCATTGGAAGTCAGCTTTCAGTTGCTTTAAAATGTTCACAAAGCCCAATTTATTGAATAGGCAGGTAGAAGCACCAAATAGGCAGTTTTTCCACCTTGAGAACTCAAAAAATGTGATGTTCAGTCAGAAAAGAACGAAGACATTCTGGAAAACAACTTTTGGTTGTCTTTCCGAAGTTCTTCAGGATGAGTCATGAATTCTTCTTAAGCATCTTGGGTTTCTACCATCTCAAAACCTGCAAGTCTTTCCTTGGTGTGCAATCTGGGCTATGTTGTGATTCTTACTGTTTGGGTTTTACTATTTTTTTATTATTATTTTTAAGGTCTGCTTCACAAGCATAAGACTAGCATGCTATGACAAAGAAAATCTACATGTCAAAGATCAATCTATGGGTTGAAGAGCTCATTGAAATATATATAACAGTAAGACTGATTTGATAATATCACTGTAAAGATTTTTGGAGGGTTTTAAATTATATTGGTCAAAAGTTTGGGGGATTATTTAAATGTTCAGACATGACATTTATAAAGAGTTTTTTCTAGCACTTAACTCCACACAGTAAAAGCTGTGTCTATACCTGTGCTACACAGTTTTACCCTACCTAACACAACAGAGGAGGTGAATTATAACATCATACTTTGAGACCTGTCAAAGTAAGAATATTCATTCAGAAAATTCAAAATTTTGTCAGACAGCAAGGATAACAGAGTGGTGATTCCTTAAGGGCAGTATCACCAAAGCAGGACCTGAATTATTACTGAGCCCACTTCTGCTGTGGGGATTTTGGAAAAGAACTGAATTTTAGATTTTATATGAAAGGTATGTCTCAGGGTACTGGTAGCTGGATAACAGTGGACCCATAGGGGTAATGGGATGGTTTCATTTTATTCTATGATGTTTTGAAGACAAAATGCTACTGGAAATTTTTGATGTAAATAGGACATTTGTATTTTAAATAAGCTACATTTAGACAAATTGGAAGATTAAATACTAAGGGTTCTTTTTAAGCAAAACATGATGCCGCTTGTATGTGTAAATATTAGAACTGCTATACAGAGAATAAATCGAATGGAGATATGTTGTCTCTTGACTATTACTTTGTATATGGTTATTTTTTTACTTTTCAAGTATCTACCACTGGTCAATGCAGACTTTGCCCACAAACACTTTAAAATGTTATGAAGCATGCCTTTAAAATAACTGTGCAAATGGATTTTGTGCTGAAAAGTCTTTTCATTAGTGACAGATTACCAGTGAAAATTATGTACTTTCACTTGATTACCTATTTCTTTGGTGACTGGGTGGCTGTAGTTCATAGCTTGCAATAAACATCACTTCCTACATCCATTTCACTTTTTGCTGTTTTCTGATTTAAAAAGTTAATGGATATCAAATGAAAAAGCAGCTAATAAAATGAAGCAAATGTCATAATATATGCATCTATGCATTTGCATGGTAAAGGTCTCAAACTTGTTCCATGTGTTATGTGACAGTTTTTATGGAATCTGATATCCTCATGACCACACCTGAATGAGCTTCATGTGCTGAGTGGGGCACTGAGGTAATGTCTCAGGCTGCCTTGGAGCTGGACTGCTACTGTGGGTGGACACCAGCTGCAGAGCATGCATGTCAATGGAAAATGTTACTCTACTCTTCTTTCTTCATGGGCAAAATCACACACAGCTTGAGTGTGATGTGATTTTGCCATCATGTGTCTACTTGCAATAAGATGGTGCTCTTATTGTGTTATTTCTGAGGGGTGACACGCCCTTTGACAAAGAAACAGATAGCAGAAGTATCCCACATACTTCGTCTCTCATCTCACAGCCCTTTCAGGAGCTCAGATGTTCACTGTGGCTAGCTGGGATCATGGGATTTAGTGTAATCTCTAATTAAATTTAAACGAGTTAAATCACAGCCTTTCATGTCCTCTCACATGAATCAATCTAATTCTGTGCTGGGATTTTCTAACAGTTTTGTAAATTAAATTGATTTTCACTTTTCCTATTCATCCGCATAGATGCATGAATAAATTGAAATTGAGTCAGTGCTATGAGCTGGGCTAGAAATTTATTTTTATATGATTTCTGGAACTAGACTGAGAAATGCATTTCCAGAACTAGACTTTCAAAACTTAAAGGAATTTAAAGAACTTGCTTTATTGTTTTGTCAAATCCCTCTGCTGTTATAAGCAGAAGCAGTACATATGGCCTCTTTTCCTAGTTAGCCAAAACAACTGGCCAGGTTTTCAAAATAAAATATTGTATTGGCCGTCATTCAGCAGAGATTTGCTTCTGATAGCAGAGGAATCAGTGACCCCAGGTTATAAATGCCATGAGACATAAGCCTGACACAGAAATAATAACCAGCATTTAGAGAACCTGAAATAATAACCAGGTCTTTCAGACAAACACAGAGACCAAAAATATTATGAAAAGGAATCAGGACACTGGCTGGACAGATCTGGATGTATTCAGTGCTGGAAAGGACACAGAATTTTTTTTTTTTTACACAGATTAATTGAAAATAGATTTATTATACTTTTCCTTTCATATGGCTTAAATTTCTTGCAAACTTAAAACAATATCATGTACATTTTTGTAGTCATTACATTCATTAAGGACCAGCTGTCAAGTAAAACTATAGCAGTGCTGGGCATGTAATTGAGTCAGACTCCAAGCAGTTGTGCAAGTTACGATGAAAAGCCTTTACTAGGACTGAAATGAGGGGATTGTTTTTCTTACACATGTCAACTTGTCCCTGCCTGAAATACTTCTAGGGAATGTTATAATCCCTTAGTTAAACCCTAAGCTTAACTGCAAATACATAAATCAATGAAGGGATACTTTTTGATTGCTTTGAAATATAAATTACCTTCTTGTTTACTTAACTGTTTCATAGAAAAATGTTTCTTATATACTGCCTTTTGCATGTCACCTAGAGAAAAAAGGGGTGTGAAAGTGATTTGACTCTGAAATCTTGATGGTTTGGAGGAATGTCTATCAGATTTTTCTCTTGTACCAGACTCTCTAGAACTCTCAGTGAAAGCACTGGAAAAGCTGACTTTAATAGGAAAGAGAGATACATATTTCCAATTATTTATTTATATAATTAACCATCTTGAAATAAATCAGGCTG
This sequence comes from Campylorhamphus procurvoides, assembly GCA_013396655.1. Taxonomy (NCBI): domain Eukaryota; kingdom Metazoa; phylum Chordata; class Aves; order Passeriformes; family Dendrocolaptidae; genus Campylorhamphus; species Campylorhamphus procurvoides. The sequence continues at coordinate 468,058 of WBMV01000893.1, forward strand.
TAGTTCCAAAAAAGCTTCATATTTCTTACAGACAGCTGATCAGATACTTGCAGTGAAAGCCATTAACAAATCCCATGGGCAGTATTCATTATTTGTGCCGTGCATTTACAGTTCTTTGCAAAGCAGGTGGCGGAAGGGTAAATAATTTGCCTTACGGAGCAATCTGAGAGACTGTTTTTCATTAAATGTACAACTACATGAGCTGCTTACAGAAGGGAGACAAGTTGGAACTGGAGTTAAAACTCCAGGGAGAAAGTCACTGCTCCAGTATGACAGATATTTTGAAAACTCTTCTAAAACACAAATGTGAAAATATCAGCTTTCAGCTGCCATAGAGTTTGCTCAATGAGTTCACCACAGCTGGACTATAAAATACTGCTAAAGGCTCTGATGCCACTGATCCAAACTCTCAGCTGAGCTACAGCTGAAAAGTTCCATGTGTCAGAGTAAGTGCCAAACACGGCATTGTGAAAGCCTAAGGTGTGCGTTAGTTGTCCAATGTCACCAGTGGGAAATAATGTGAAGAAAAGCTTCATCTAAACCCTCTTGAAGAGAAATGTAAAGGACAGATACCCATTTGGACCAATTAGAGAGGAGAGAATTCAATAGGTAAGAAACAGCCTGGAAGAAAGCACAAAGAGCTTTACAAAGTAGAGAGGAAAATACTGAAGAATAGTGCCACTGTCACATCAGCACTGACTTTTTGATTCTGTATAGGAATGCAAAAGTTGACTCCTATGTGGAGCAATCCACAAAACATTAATAAGAAAGCATTACTACTACCATCCAAGTCATATAAGAAAACCCTAAAATATGAGGTATATTTGCAGCATTGTGTGCCTGATGGCTTTAGGGCACAGAAGCAGCACATAGTCTTTGAACACAGTTGTCTCCCTTACAGAGCCGCTTGCAGCTCCACCTGGGACATTGGGTCCTTGCTGTCTGCACTCAGAAGGGACATCAAGCACAGATGGCACTGAAACATCACCTGGTGAGACAAAATTATTAGGTGCAGAAAACAAAACAGTATCTTTGAACATAACCATCCAGGCATCCAACCCTAGATATAAATTAACAAGTTCTCTCTGGAGAAATTAACAGTAAGATCTATCTAATTGCCTAGTCTTTGGTCAAAGGTCAGATTTAAACTTCTCTGAGCTCTGAAGATGACTTGGTTCAGTTCCTATGATCAAGCAAATGATGATGGAGAATTTCTTTTAAGAGATTATAAACAATATTGTGGCAAATAAACCAAGAGCCAGAATGTGTTCTGATGATGCTGGAAGACATACATATATAAGTGTGTATGTGTATTCCATATATATGTACATATATATGTTCCATATATATATATGGAATATGGTCATTTGCTGAAAATTGTGACCAGTGATCTCTGTGTACAGACTGAAGATTGAAATTTTGATCACTTGTGATATTTCTATGCATCTACTCGCAGTGTTTTCAGGTTTGTATCTGCAACTCAAATGATGAGGGAAAGTTGACAATGTCATAGAAGCAGAAGGCAAAGTGGAATTCATCCACAGGAATGCCTCCTCTAAAAACAAAATCCCTGGAGGGAAAAAAGAAGGGGGAGAGAAGGATAAGTGACAATTGTTTTATTTATCAATTCAAAATAAATAGTGACATTTATGCACCATTTAAGTATAAATATCTTAAGATTTATTATATCTTCCACATCAAAACAAGTTATAAAGCCTTTTTGCTTTGATCCTGAGCTTTTCTGGACTCTTGTCCTTTATTTAGATTAACAGTTGCAGTCTACAACTTCCTTGTGAGGGAAAAAGAAGGGGCAGACACTGATCTCTTCTCTGTCGTGACCAGGGACAGGACCTGAGGGAATGGCCTGAAGTTGTGTCAGGGGAGGTTTAGGTGGGGTATTAGAAACAGGTTCTTCCCCCAGAGGGTGGTTGGGCACTGGAAGAGGCTCCCCAGGGAAGTGGTTACAGCACCAAGCCTGACGGAGCTCAAGAAGTGTTTGAACAATGCTCTCATGCACATGGTGTGAGTCTTAGGGATGGTCCTGTGCAGGGCTAAAGGTTGGACTCAATGATTCTTGTGGGTCCACTCCAACTCAGCATATTCTATGATTCTGTGAATAGTCTCATATACCAATGAAGGCAATTGAAAGAATGCATACAAGACAGAATGGGAACATATAAAAGAATAAGAACATGTAATAGAATAAGAAACTTAAAAAGAAAGCAAACAGGGGTTGAAACTAGAAATTTATAAAACTGATTTTAGAAAAAAAATCCAAATACTTTAAAAGAAACTACATGGAAGAAAATTGACATGTAAATCTTGTTGAACTGATTTTTAGATTGATTAGCAATGTTTATTTGTTTTCTAGCTTAACTAGATTTAGTTGCTTTAGTTGCTTATTGGTTTACTGCCCAGCAATATAACATTTGCCCCCTTTGTATTATTTTTCCCCTCTACATTTAGTTTATAGTATATTTATAGAATGTCTTCTCTTACTCATTTTCTCTCTAAATGGACAGTATTTCAATATTCTTCTATAGAGTAACCTTTCTGATAACACTTCTTGTGTGTTTGTGAACTTTTATTGCTATCACATCCTTTTCTGAGATAGAATGATAAGTGCACTAAATATTCTGAAGAAGAATCTATAATTGATCCTCAGGACAATATCCTTTTTTTTTTGGTGCTATTTTCTAGCTTATTTTTCACTTCTCATTCTTTCAAACAATGCTTTGGGGCAGAAGACATGAGCAGCTCAGATTTCCCTTCTATTGCACAACAGCCTGATTTTTTCAATAATTCGATAAACCCACAGCTCTATACCCTTGCTCCAAGTGTTCTGACCTCTCTGAATGTCTTCAGAGTTTCCTCTAGTTATTTATAGCTTAAATGTTTGGTCTTCAAATGTCCATGCTGAAGTTGTCCATTCTGCACTACAAGATGCATACAAATTTCCTTTCTTCCAGCAGCTCCCACATAGTGAGTTGCACGTCATAACTTTCCAAAAATAATTAAAGAAAACCCCCAAAACTGAGAAAAAAACAAGAACTTGTGAGATTTCAGGTTGACTTTCCATTATAAGTCTTTGAGGGACTGTAAATGCATCAGAATAACTTCTTTTTACTAACTTCCTTTCCGGGTTGTGAGGAGGACAGAGAACTTGATATTGAATGTTCTGACAGACGCAAAATATTATTTATACGTCATAATAAAACATAATTTTTGAAGGCAGTGGTCTCAAACAAATCCTCCTTCCTCTTATTCTGACAGTAACTATGCTAAGGGAGAGCCTATATGCCTGTCTTGTGCATGCCTTCCCACCACTAAACCACCCACAGCTTTCCCTGGCACCTAACATGGCCTCTCTTGGGCTGTTGTTCTGCTTTAAAGGTAAACCAGCAGGAGAAATGAATCCGACTCAGAGAAATTACAAGTATGAGTCAAAATTTATTACAAAGATTACATTAAATACAAAAATACAGAGAAAAACTGGGTTTAACCTACAAAAACAGATGCATAACCCAGCACCCTGGGACACAAACAGAACAGTGTTCATTAGCCCCTGTGCTGAGTACCATGTGATCCCCTTGAGTGCAAAGTAAAAGGCAAGGAAAACCTGATGGTCAGGATAATGGTGGCAGTTCCGCCAAAACAATGATCACAGTCTTGTTGACAGTTCCTGTTGAGGTTCTGGTACTCCTCTGGATGCCATGAGTGGTACCAGAAGTCCCAAAACCCAAAGATTATATATGCTCAGATTCAGGTGGGAATGCCCAGTACCTCCCGCAGGGCAAGAAGTTTCACAATGGGTGATTTAACTCAGTGAGCCCTGGGATATTTTTTGAATCTTTGATGGTCTATGTCATTGCAGCAGCCTATTATGCCAGTCCCTAATGTCCCATTAGCAGATATGACCCCTCAGGCTGGGTGTGAGGGTGCTAATGTGTCTCCGGACTGGAAATACCAGCTGAGTCCTTGGTGTGAAGACAGGAACATTCTCGTGCCTTGCAGGGCTCTTTATCACCCAGTTTGTAGCCTGAGGGGTCAGGTGTGCCCTAGGCAAATCTCCATTATTATCTCCTGCTGCAAAATATCCATTATTAATAGTCCATCAGAAATTACATAGAGGGGGTAGAATACACAGTTTTGACTATACCCACATCATGGTAAACTGGTCGTGGCCTCTGTAACTAGGACAGGTGTCAATGCTTGTATAACATGACAACACTCCTCTGTTTTTGCCCTCTTATTTTCTTTCTCATTTCTGCAGCCTTTCACCCTCAGTAGCCCTCAGCTCCTTGTCCCCAACTCTCTCCTCCCAATGCAGGTCCACTGCCTTCTCCTGCTGCAAGCTGCACAGCCTTCTGGTCCCTTCACCCGGGGGATAAAATTGTCTGGGGAAGGGGATCATATCTGCACCCTGTCCCCTCCATCTCTTCTGCTGACCTTGCTGCAGACTGAGTCCTGAACTTGGCATAAGCCCACCTCTTTTATTTGTGCAATCACTTTAGCCTTTTTTTCCCCCAAGACTCTCATTCAGAGTGCGTACACAGCTAACACAATTAGCAATGTTTTGCTGTACCCTCTCACAATTCATTGCATCCACTCCTTTTCAATAGTCTTATGGTATAATACTTGCTGTTCTTTGTTCAGGTAGTTTCTGTAATTCTCTTAGAAGAAATTTGGGCAAATTTATGATGCTTATTGCTTACAACTTTATAATTTAATATATATATTTAAGGGCTATTCTCCTGTCATTTTCTTTATGGAATGGAATTGTATAAATACAAACATATATTAAATATGTTTGTTGTAAAATGTTGCCTACATTGTCTCACATGCTGGTGCACCTCTTGATTAAATGACTCATACAGATCAATAACTCAAAAGCACCTTATACGCAGATATATTCTGTATTTATCCTGCAGACCACCCACTGCCAGCAAATACAATTATAATTTCATAATTGGAAGAGCTGAAGGGATGCAGGAATGTACATGTGTGTATGTGTGTGTGCCTCGCTTGCTGTATATGGGTGTATGTACAAGTGCATAGATGTATAAAATGCATAGCCACTGAGGCTGAAAAAAGGAAATTAAGTGAATTAAAATGTCCTGGGTAATATGATTGCAACACATTCAAAATGTAGCATATTGGCACCAAGTGTGTTGTAAATGATGTGAAGGGCTGCATTAAGTGCAAGGCTAATGGTGCTCCAAACCTCCTGCCCTGGTTTGCCTGGCTTCGAATCAGTGTTTAAAGCGCAGCACTCAGGGAATGGGATGGGGGAAGGGTGGCACAGTCGTTCTTCCTCACCCACAATCACACCTTTCTGTCACTTTATATCTTTTACACAATTAAGATCAATTAAAGAAATAATTGCTGGGGATTAAATAATAGCATTATATTCTACAAGAATGTGTTTCCTCCAGTCATTCAAAAGGAAGGCAATACAAGAACAGCAAAACCTTGAAATAATAATTTTGAAAGAAGACACCTTGCTGTGATGTGATTTGTTGCAACAGCTATGATACAGTCACAATGACTTAGTGTTCGCAGTGCTAATAGGTGTTTGCTCCCATACAGAGATGGCTGTGAATTTTTCATCAAAACATGTTTTGAACTAATCATGCTGGTTTTGTCTGAATTCTCAAGTTTCATTTTCTTGAAAAAAAATAAATATGGCATAAATTTTCTGTCCTTTGTGAAAGGTCATAATAATTTACTAATAAAACACTCTTTTCTGTTTTGGTACCTCATTGTTTTTTTTAACTTAAAAGTAATTCAGGTTTGCATTGCCATTAAAACTAAACACTGAATTATAAAAGAGAAGAGAAAGAATGTGCTTGGTCTGAAAAACTAAGAAAAAATGTTTCAGTAAGGTAGCAGCTCTCTTTAACTGTGTTAATAAAATTGAATTAGAATATCTTAACAGCATTAACAAGCACTAGTGTTGTGCTAGTGACTGTGATTTCTGACAGTGAAAACCAGTGAAATAAGAGATGTAATTCAGAAAATTACAATTTTGAATTTTTCCAAACAACTCAAAATACAAATGTAGAGTTTTTTTATAAAAGAATTCCTTTGTAATATCAGAAGCGGAATCATATTTGAAAGAGAGTGGAAATGGAAGCAACAATTATTTATTTCACTATTTATTTTACATACATATTTGTAGACAGGCATTACATCATGAAGACCAACGTATTGCAGAAAGTAGATTACTACAGTTCTCATGCCAGCAGAAGAGACTGTAATATTTTTTCAGGTTTCATAGCAAAGCTATCACAAGGAAGAGGAATGGATCCCATGGAGCTGGGAAGCAGAAAACAATATTGACAACCAAGACCTCAAGTGTCTGGGAAGAACAGATGGGCAGCCCTGTGACTCTTTCCTTCCATGGGGAAATCATGGCTGTGGGTGCAAACTCCCAGCCAGTGGCATTTCACAAGGGGGCTGAGAAGAGCTGAAAGGCAGTGAGGTTCTGGGTAAGATGTGACAGCTCTGAAAACGTAAAACTCCGAATGCCTACATGTAGTGTGGTGTATATCTCTGTCCTTCTCTTTTATGGAACAATTTTTCTGTGACCTTTCAAAAATAGACAGTAAGCTAAAGAAATTTCAGTTGAGTGGTAGTTACTCATGACAAATAAATTTCCTGTGTAGCTAATTAAACGTGTACTTCAGGCCATGTATTAAAGGTGTTAGGTTTAGACAGCAATATCTTTTTAATGCATTTATTCTTCAGTCATCTCACCAGATAATTCGTGTATCAGCACCTGGTTCCTCTCAAAGTCCCATGTGGTTTCTAGAGGAAGACATTTAGCAAGGAAATGTCATTTTAGGCAATGAGCTGCTTGAGTTTTCAGTTCATGTAATTTTATAATTTTCTCATTTTTAAACTAGTCACCCACTTTTAGAGATCTGCTCTGGACTCATGTGGTGCTGTGTGCACATGACCCCACCAGTGGTGAACCTCACTTAGGGTCTGGTTCTGCTGCCTTTGTTTCCTTCTCATGGGCCTTTCCATTTTCATCCAGTTGCCCATTTAAATCAGGTGCTGAGACTACAAAAATTACCCCAAGCACTACTTTTCCTATCAAAAAATCCCCTAATAAACAGCTGATGGAGCACACACAATGGATTTTGTATTATGTGATTTTGTGGTCTTTTTTCATTTATTTTCAGCTATTTAAAAATGCAATGCAGATGTCATGATCATGTGTTTAGAACAACATTTCTGTTTTTATAGAAGGATGAAAAAGTGATATGTGTTCATATGTTAATGGAGGCTTCTGCCTTAATATCATGAACATTAGAATAACTATCCAAGGCTGAGATTTCAAACATATAAGGATAGAAGAAATCTTCCAAATTACTTAAGATGATTTAAATTTAAATATTCAGTGAAAAAAATTACACCTGCTGCAAGAACTCTGGTAATATTGATGTTCTAGTGCCTGTCAAACTCCAACAGCTTCTTTTTTCCCTTTTCTCAGTAAAGATTTGCTCGTCTGAGTAATTTATGTCAGCATCTGGAGAAGGTGAGAAGCAGCGATTCCAGTGAAATCCTGCGTGTTGTGTCAAATCTACTACCTGCTGCTGCTCATCAGCCACAGCGTTCGTTTAACATTTTACGCATTGTGTCATTGAAAAGGGAAAATATTTTTCTTTTCCTTTTCCCAAATTTATAGTGTCAGTGCATCACTGTGTCACTCAGAGTACGACACAGATTCCTCTCCAGCAAAGGTAATAAAGTGAGATCAGCCACATCGTGATTTCAGGAGCTAAATTTGTATGCCTTAGTAATAAGTCAAATATGCCAGCTATTTTCCAGCAACAATTTTTAAATGTTACTTCACATGATACAAGCTTCCTGCCAACCGGATAGTCAAAATATAAATGAGTGTCTTGAACTGAGAAGATTCCTAGGGGTTGGCAATTAAAAACCCACAATCTTTGTAAAGGGAACAATATAGGTGGTGGAAAAACATTCTCCTTGCTATGTTGAATTGGTGTGTTTCAACCTCAGACTGCATGGATCACCCACAGGGGTGCAAGGAGAAGCAATTTTTCATGCTTATCTTTCAAGTCCTGACTGTGACCATGGGCTTCAATTAATGTAGGGCACTGGAAACAATTTATTTACACAGGCATCCTTTCTGATAAGCTATTTCCATCTTTTTCATCTTTGTTGCATCACAAAGAGGCAGAACACCAAAAAGTCCAAACGGAATTAGTTGCTGCAGAAATAGCTCTTTACAATGACCTACCTACATGAAAATGTATTCATGTTGAAACTCCCCAGCAAAAGAGTAATTTATCTGATTAATACCAATTATTTCTCCACTCTCTCTTAATTCTGTGAAGCCTGTGTCTTTAAACCTTTCTGAAATATAGCAAACTCACCACTAATCAATCACGGTCATGCATGATACCTTTCAAAGAGCTTTCTTGCACTCCTGACTAACTTTAACTTTACAATTTAATTTAACTAGACTTAAATTGGATGCTGGAAGCAAAAAATTACAGACTATATTTAATCAGTCTCCTGAAACATCTAGTCCTGTCCAAGAACTTCCTTCACATGCAGTTATTAAAATATGATGTGGTGTAAAAATCTTCCCTTCCTATGTGACCACCCACACCATGAGGCTACGAAGGAATTTTCTCAATATCTTCCCAATATGCAGAGCCACCTTTCACTTTGGCGAGACACCCAGAACAATCTGTGAGAAAAAAACCCCTGGTGGTTACTGCTTGCCTCAGTGCAAGAAAGGATCATTGTTTTCCAAACTGTGTAAACAATAAAGTTCATAGGGAACGTGAACCAAGCAGCACCTTCCACCTCTTAAATTATTTTTACTACCTTAGCTGACCTTTGCTGTGTTGCAGCCCCTCAGCTAGATTCTTCATTTCCCTCAGCCTTGCTTTAAACAATACTCTCCCTTGTCTTCCTCTGATGTCCCAACCAAGATTGCAAGGAAGAAAACAGAAAAATCAGTTTAACATTAATTTAACAAGTTTAACACTGTTTTGTGCCCACCATCCTTCTGGTTTGTGCTCTTTGCCCCAGTTACTAGGTCCAGGCATATTTAGCTTGGAAAAAAAATCAAAATAATTTTTTTTATGAATTAACCTGTTGGGGTTTTTTTAACAGTGAAGTATGGGAGGAAAAGAAGCTTGCAGTTGCATCAATTTCTCTCAACCTCCCAAGCAATTTATGTTTGCACATTCTCACCTGAGCTATTCTATGTCTGCAAAAGCTTCCTCCAACACATTCCTACATTGCACTTTAGGACTTCCCATCACTCCTCAGCCAGGCTCATTTATTATAAAGTGCTGTGTTGATTTTACTTGCCTTCAAATTTTCAATTTCCATCCTTCAGTTAAGTTTTAGATCTGCTGAAGAATCAGAACAACTCTTTTTCATTAAAGCATTTCTTTGTACATGATTAGTGATGGCAACAATTAAGGAACAACAATAGAATTCAGATAATGGTGGCTATAATGATTCTAAGTGCTCGTGCTGTTTGGCTGGAATCAAGTTTATTTTCCTCATAGTAGCTAGTATGGGGTTCTTTTGGTTTTGTCCTGAAAACAGTGTCGATAACAAAGGGATGTTTTAGCTATTGCTGAGCACAGCTCACACAGTATCAAAGTCCTTTCTGCTTCTCGCCTCACCCCACCAGCAAGGAGACTGGGGGTGCACAGGATGGTTCTTCTTAAAACTGCTGTCCAGGATGAAACTGTGATGCTGCTTCTTAAACAGCTACATTTGAAGCCAAAAACACACACACAAAAAAAAAATCTTTATTTATGGCATCAATCTTGAACTGTCCCCAAGATGGAATACACTTTTCATTTTGGATGTATAGTTACTTCCAAAGCATTAGTGCTTTTGGCTGGCTAACCACTACATTCCTCCTACCAAATTATTCATTACACAATTTATCAAAGCAAGTAGTCAGATAAATGGTTTGCCCTGCCTCCTTTGCCTTTTTGCTGCCTTAAATCCTCTTCCCACTCACATGGAAGGGTGAATATGACAACATACTCTTCTTCAATGTTAACCTGAAAGAATTTGGGGTTTGGTATTCATGACTTAAGTGTGGGAGGAAGAAGTGAGCTTTAGGGGCAGAGAAGAGGAGCACAGCTCTCCCTTGCACTCCTAGGGTGACTCTGCAGCCTTTACATGGAAAGGTAATGTGGGCTACAGTGCTGTTAACTATCCTAAATCTGAATTTTCTGAGAAGAGGAAAGCCTATAGGGAGTCTGGGTAGGAGGCATATTTGACCATAACTTTTTCTGCTCTGTTGCAACACTCATTTCTCTAGCATTGCCAATACATTTGACCCTGCTGAACTGGTGAAATAAGCTTTTTGGTACTTAAGTTATTAACCTTTTTAAAATAAAAATTGATTCTTTGGTCCTAACTCAGCAGTTAGAAAACCATTCTTCTTCTAAAACAAAGGGACCTAGTCTCTGGCAATTCATATTTCACATTTCTTGCTTAAACAGCAGAACTATGGCTCCTAGGAACTCTGCAGAACTACTTCGAGTCTCCATTACTAATAACACTGTTCTAGAATCCATTCTGTCCTAAATTCTTCTACTGATACAAAATCATGCAAACCACACACAACTCAAAGGTAAGTCTAAATTTTTGCCTTTGTCCCCATTCACAGCCATCTATTACCTAATTTGATTAGCTTCCACAGAGGAAATGAAGAATTAGTCTTGTTTGTTCTTATTTTCAGTATTCTCCCCAGAAGAAAAATGATTTGCCTGTAATCTACAAAAAAACTTCTTCAAGTAGTTTAAGTCTGTTTTAGGCAGAAATTCAACTCTTAATAGTTCCTTCTGGGCCAAAGAATAAGTAATGAACTCACTCCCGCTACACCTTTTCTTTATTAAGAGTGTGTTTTGGAAAGTGGAAAATACAGTCTGTCTTGTTTGAAATATTCTTATCCCACATCAGCTCTGTGCTTTAACTTTGATCTTCTGACTACTATAAAAAATGCATTTGAGTGAGTGAGGAATTTTCCAAAGCTTTCTCTTACACTGGATCGAGCCCAGAGTAACTCTTCCAATCCCGTGTCCTGCTGTGCCTGAAGTTCAGCCCTGAAGGCACGGCCACTTCCAGCTATGCAACACGCTGAGTTCATGTAGTGAACTCATCTCCTCAGTCCTAACAAAAAAAGTGATATAACTGTGTGCCTTTTCACCCCTTAACTCTTCTCTGTCAAAATGATTTGGACTTGAAAAGTGCTACTGGTGGAGGTGTCTAAGCTAGCCATGTCTCCTTGGCAGGCACCTGGATGTTAACTTGTGCTGTTGAGCAGTATGGCTCTGGATCTTTGTGTTTCCTTTGCTTTGATCCCTTTCTGGAACGTGAGCTGTACCAATCTAGATCGTCACTTCAAATTCAGAAATGAGAAAATTAAGCACTTGCTGTGTCTGCTGCAATAAGATGTGATGATGGTGTTTCTACATAGCAGCTGATTTTCCCCTGCTGCAGGGAAAACTGTGGCAATGTAGGAAATCATTTCTGTAGCTGATGGTTCAAAACATATTCAAAAATGCTAGTATGGGCATGGATAGGTGTTCTTTGTAATCATTTCTATATGCAGAATTTAACGGGCAGTAAGAACTTGGAATAGGTTAGAATAAATCTTCCGGACTGTTCAGGGTTCTCATATTACGCAACACTTTTTGATGATCAAAATTCTACAAAACAATAATAATAAAAAGGTTGTATTTATTGTAGTGAGATGATACAGGTGGTTTATATTTTACCTGTATACCCTTGTTATCAGTTAACCTTGCATTAGGGCCACACATCAAAGAGAAAAGAGACACAGTTTAAGGGGAACAAATTCAGGTTTCAAAGTCTCAAAGGGCTCTTTAAAGCTCTGTCTATGCTAAACCAAAGTAGTTCTTCAGTCACACTCCACTCATTGGTGTTTTCTACCAACTAATGGAAACTGTTCAACATGCAGTATGATGCCTCTTTCTTCTGTGTAGAGGGTCACTATCCATTTTCTAAGAGATGCAGTAGATATAATACAGAAGAGGGGGTTCCTGTTCTGGCTGCAGACACATAAATATAGGTGTGATGACATTTGCTATACAACCTCTGATAATCAGTACTCAAGGCTGCATAGAATTTTCTGAGCTATTTTAAGAGAGGAGTGTTGGCTTTCAATCTGGAAGAATTATAGACTGTATTGTATCTGCTTTCTATCTTTGGAGACAGCGTATATGTGCAGAATCAGAAAAAAAAATTAAACTCACATAATGATTTTGTCAGGTTAATTTGATCTAATCCAACATGAGATTTCTAATTTCAGTTTAGATTCAATAATTTTGACAAAGATGTTGCATATGTAGGGCAAAAATAATAACTACATTTTACTACCTACCAGACTGAAATGAAGTGATGTGTAAGTGATGAATAATAAGCCATCCTTTTCTGTGGATTATGTAATTACTCACTAAAGCAGCATTTGAAAATATTACAGTTAATACCCAAAAACTTGCTCTTAAATGAAAAAATGTATCCAGAAACTGAAGATGATCAGGAGCAGAGCTAATGTTGCTTAAGTCATGATTAGTTATCACTTAAATGCCCTTCACAGCAAGGAGTGGGACACAGTCACTACTCTTCCTGGAAGAGATGACTCAAGAAGGAACATGGATCCATGAATTCACATCTAGGGTGCTCTCCTTGGAAGAAGTTCACAGAAGACAGGTATGAATTTTTAAATAATATCTAAACCAAAACATCTTGGCAGATGCTCCAGAACTATTGATCTGAAACCAATGCAGCCAAGTCTATAAACTGGGCTTGCCATATTCCTTCTTATGTTTTTGGGGTTTAACACTTCAAATATTTCATTGCTTTCTGAATTTTTCATTGCTTACTGCACAATGTTGTAGTTCCAGCAGGAGGGCCTGGCAAAACCCACTACAAAACCTGTGACTTGGACTGAGGGCCTAGCAGTGGTCACAGCAGTAAATAAGTTCCTTGAAGATGTTCTCTGTCTTAGTTTTGCCCAGAAGGACACCTGTGAGCACAGGCAGTTCCACATTGCAAGCCAAAGCATAGCAAAAGCTGATTAGGATGCTCGCTTTGATTACACCTTTAACACAGATGTACCCTGTAGAGAGAAATCCTCTTAAAAATGTGATATGTTGTTTGGATGCTCTGAGGATGAAAAATATATCAAATTTCAGTCCCTAGCATTCTGCGCAAATATTTTAGCCATTGTGCTCAGGCATAAAAAAAGATACAATAATCCCTTTTTCTCCAACAATTCTCCTCTGGGTTGCTGCAGGTTTGGGGTCATTGCCCTATCCATGGAGACAGCATCTCTCAGGGCAGGAATCACCACTGAGACTTGGTATCTGTTGGCAGCAGTGCCTCTATGAATCCGTAAGCCAGGGGTTTTAATGTTCTTTTTGTACAGCTCTGGATGCTGTCTTACTTACTGAACAAACTTTTTTTGGATCTGAATTTGGCATCCCCCATGGAGGCCAATGATCTGCTTTGGGGGCTGGGTATCTGCGACCTGGGCATTACAGTACGCAACAAACAGAGAAAGAAGAAAGAAAAACCTAAACCAACAAAACCCCCCACATTATGACTAACTCCTGGAAAACAGAATTTCATAGAAATTAAAAGTTTCAGAATCAGAATGTCAGGATGCCATATTTCAGGTTCAGAAATGTACAGGCAGCACATTTTTAAAGAAAGACCATTTTCATGATGTTCCTTGATGCCTTGTTGGGCATAAATGATTCCTGTCTGCTGATGACAGCACTTAATTGACTACTTCTGTCTCTTGTGCCTGCTTTCAGTCTCTCATACAAACACATCATATCCCTAGCAGTAGCTTTTTACAAATAATTTCAAATGTTTATTCTTTTCACCAAGAGCAGGTGAAATTCCCATATTCATTTCTCCACAGTTTAGCTGGCTGTCATATGAAAAAAGAAATATAAACCACCCACACAACAAAATTTAAACACCAAAATTACCTTCCTGGAATAAATAAGTACTATACACCCAACTTTGCAAAAATAAATTAAAGTAAAACAGTCCACCGTATGAGGCTCTGTCAAGCTCTTTGATTTTAGGGGTGGGCTGGTCATCCCAAAACATGTCTTTGTATTTGAATTTTTTTATTTTTAAAACATGTCAGTGAAAAGCAACAACAACAACAATAACAAAAACAACAACAATAATAATAATAATTTAAGGCCTATCTCAATATTTTTACACTTAGTGCTTCCTATGCATGAGATATATATGAAGCCAGAGTAACAGGTGCCAAAGTGCATACGCTCTCCTTCTGTTCACCCACATATACAAGGGCAAATACTGCTTAAATAACAAGATGAGTTTAAAAGATTTTTTTCCCAGCTTTTCTGATTTTTATTGCAGAACAGCTTGTGGTATGACTAATAAGGGCTAGAGAATTTCCCTTATAATTTACATATATAGATCACATCTTCTGTTTAATCTGCAGCATATCTTTTAGACAGGCTACCTTTAAACAGCAAGCTTTAAAGGATGGAGAATCCTGTCTTTTTCTATGCAAATTAGTACAGTGTTTTTTATTCTTGCTACTAAATTGCATATAATTTCTATTCTGAATTTGTCTAAATTCAATTTCCAGGCATTGGATTTCATTATCCTTATTTTACTAAATTAAAGAAGCTATTATAGGAAGTCTTCTCTCCACTGAGGTACTTCTGAAGGCCATGATCACATCACATGTTAGACTAATTAACTACCCTAAGTCTCTTAATTCTCCCTAGACCTCAAATCAAGTCTGTATCTCTTTCCAGAACTTTTCTAATATTTCAGCATCCTTTTCCAAAGTGTGGGTAGAATCAGACATGCCCCTGCTCCATAGCAGGCTTACTGTGATGACATAGGACTGTGACATCTCCACCCCTTCCCAGCAATCCTCAACTCAAACATCCGGGGACTGAGTTGACCCTTTGTGGCTTCCACAACGCAATTGGTATTTGCATGCAAATTATTTGGCTCCTGGTTGTCTGACCTTTTATTTAGATATGCCAAAAGGCATTTCTCTTTGATAAACCTGTGTAATTGCTTTGTCCTTACCAAATTATAGCAATTTACCAGTTTTTGTGTAATTTACTTTTTTTTCAAATAAGAACATTTTATATCTCGTCCAGCTCATGCTTAGGGTTACCGAAAAGCACAAGGAGCTCAATAAATAAACATGCATAAAAAAATTATACAATTTGAACACAGCAAAGCAATTTTTAAGTTGTACAATGAATACTGTCAGTTTACTTGCTTTGTGAAATAAAATAACATAAAAGACCAGGTAATTTGAAAATGTTTAAACTTGATAAGATACACTGTTACTAAACAAATTTAATTGAAAAGAGACTCTGGTTTGGCAAGAATAAATTCCCTACTCAAGCTCATGCGAATTTGCATGAGTTGTACTTCCACCCTTTGGGTTACCACAAGGAACATTCCCGTGTAGCACATATACAGTTCAGGTTGCACACTGTGTCACATAGTCAAGGTTGAATTCTGACTACTCTTCTTTACTGCCAAATTTCTATCATTTTTCTGCAAATCTTTCTTCACCAGTGAGTCTGGAGTGTTTAAATACCTTCAATTCCCCGCTTTTGCCTGTATTTTGTGATGTGTATTTTAACTTCCTGTACCTTTAAAATTAGTTATCCTGCTAACTTTATCAGGAAACCTAATGCCTACACAAACAGCATATGCAGAGCTTACAACAGACTCCACTTTGATCTGACTTTGACTCACTTTTTCAGTCCTAAATACATTAAATGTTCACTCCAAAATGATGACTTACATGGAGGAAAAGCCTTTTTTAAAATTAGTCTGATAGTGTCCCTGTAAATTTGTTTGATTTCTCCTCAGAAGACCTACTGCCTAAAAGCAATCACTTAAATATGAGACACCTCACAGGAGTGGGGTTTGAGTCTTCTTTTGAACAGACAGTGTACTGAAGGTTATGACAAACATATCTAGGTCTGTGCTGTATCTCACCTGCCACTTCAGTCCTTCCCTCCTTCCTTCTTAAGGTCTCATTGCAGAAATTGAGGCTGGAGATCAGAGAGAAAGATCTCAGCCTGATTTCAGTATTCACCTGGGGCTTGTTGAACAGGACATTTGGAAAGAAGCCTACTTTCTCCTTGTAAATAGAACATGAATTTTATCTGCAAATCTCAGAAAGAAAATGATAAGTGGAATCCACAATGCCATTTCCACAGCCATTTTGTGGAATACAGTTGTGATTTAAGAGCATTTAAGAGGGTACCTTGACTGGTAATTTGAGGATTCGACATCCTTCAAATATAAAGACTATTCATTTGAAAAATACATGACAGATTTTCTGTAGAATCATTAGTATAAATATGATGCACAAATTAAATGAAGAAGACTTCCAGGGAGGGTAAGTACACTTAACAATATGGAGAAAGGGTAATTTATACTTAAATAAAGCTCTGCTAAAGATGTGCATACATGAACCCACAGGGTTTTTTCATATTTTGGGAGAGAGTTTCCTCCCATTCATACTTTTTTTTGAGTTTTTGTTTTTCCTTCATAGAATAAATAGCAAACTGATTTAAAAAAAATACAAAAAGGAATTTCATTCCTGGCTGAGAAATACACACTCTCAATCACACTTAACAGGTTTCCATGTGAGGGAAGGCACAGTTGCTTTATCCAATACAATAAAAGTTAAATTGGATCCCAGCCTCAGCTAATTAAAATTGTATACACTGAGGAAGCAGCTGGATGCTCTGTCAGGGCAAATAGATTGTTTTCCTATATTTGCAATGTATAACTAGAGGAACAACATGCTTAGATGTTACTCTGTACACACACATAACCCAAAGTTCAGGAGCATTCTTTGCAATAAGGAAATGCTATTACTACTTGATTCCTGACAAATCAAAGAATTTCTTCTCAGGTAGACTGGGAAAAAAGTCTTGAGATGATCTGAAAATTTCCCAGGCTAGGGACACAAGTTCCTGTCCTAAGTCTTATTAAAAACATAAGTCATCATTTCTTTTGACCTTAATGAAAGCAGTATAGTTAAATCCAGGATAATAATTTTATGAGACAGCTACATCTCTCCAACATACTCGCATAATAATCAATTGAAGCAAATTTTCAGTAATGACAGAGAAGCAGAAGCAGATCTGCAGAACATATCAAGTTCTGCATACCAGCCTTAGGAAATAGGCTGGACCTATTTACCTATCTAAAATAAAGAAAAATCACTTGAGTTTTAGAAAATAGTTAGTCTTACAGCTGTTACTCTAAGTACTGTTTGACTAATAATGTATTCATACAACACAACAAATATGGTCCTGCAACTGTTCTCAGGAATGTGCTCCTTATTTACTCATCAGTGAAAATAAATCCAGATATTCCCTTGATAATTAGTACAAATATATGGTTATGCTAATGACATGTCTTGAGGATGAACTTCAAAAATGAAGTTTACTTGCGAGTATTTCCAGCAACATACATAATTGTAGATTTCAGAAAGCATTTTCTTTGAGCAACACATGCTACGTTCTTGTGCATAACTTCCTTTTAATAGTCCTTTTATAGACCTGGTAAGTCTAATCAGAGCCCGCATAACTTCTGTTCAACATTTAGGAATGTTAGCAGGTCTTCACCTTCACCAAAGGAAAACATCTCTGGAAAATAGTACAACTTGGCTCATTACGGAAAGATATATCTGAATGTATCACCAAAGTTTTCCTTTCCTCGTAAAATTAGAATACCAGGTTGACAGGGACCTCGAGGATCATTTAGTCCAAACTTTCTTGGCAAAAATATGATCTAGACAAGATGGTCCAGCACCCTGTCTAGCTGAAAAGTGTCCAACGCTGTGGAATCCACATCTTCACTACAGTCACCCCTTAAATATTGAAATGCAGTGATAAGGTCTCCCCTAATCGTTCTTTTCTCAAGACTGAACAAACAGAGTTCGCTCAGATTTTTCTCAAATGGCAGATTTCCCAGGCCTTTGTTCATCTTTCTGACCCTTCTCTGAACCCTAATAAATGCTCTAAAACTAATATTTATCCCTACAATAATGTCCATTTTAAATTTCGGTGAGTTCAGAGGGAATCATGCAATATCTCTGTCTGTTCCTCGAAGTGTAAAATAAGCATAATACCTGTTAATCCACCTGACGGGTGGATTTGAGACAAACATACAGACACCTGGAAAGAAGATGCTTCAAAACACGAATCCAGATAAGCTATCACCAGACTTAAATATTGTCTAGATGTTGTGCATGCCTCTTCCTGACTCATCAGACAAACTAGACTTCACTCATCCTACATTTGACATTGGACTTGTGCCACCACGTTAGCTGTGACTCTTTCTGGGCTTATTTCTTTATACTTCTTCTCACTGTTGTTCTTCTTTTTCAGGCTGCAGACATGACCCCTACATTATGTACCTTATGTAACTACTTAAAGGTACTACCTGATTATCTTAAAATATATTTTTTTTCAACAGACTCTAAAAACCTATTTAGAAGAGGAATAAATGTTATGTTTTTATGATATTTCTGTCTTTAAAACATCTACAAAAGACTGAGAATAAAAGATAGCATTATTTTTTGGGGTGTGTCAGTTTAAAATAGGATCTTAAATTATAAAGCAACCTAGAGATTATTCACTGATTAAATTCTAGAACTTTTTTTTTATTAAATTATTACCACTTGCATACTCCAGGACAATTTAAATAAAGCTTCCTTGGGCAAGGCAAGTACATATTTCTACAGCAAAAACTACTAAACAGAATAGGATTCACAAAAACTCCCTATAAGATAAAAATAGATCAGCCAAGTGAGGTTTGAGTCACTAAAGGTGAAAAAACCAGATGTTCATCATGATATGTATAGCTCAGAGTCAAAAGATATATGACATCAAGGCTTTCAATATAATGTCTTGAGTAGCTAAATTTGCTCATAGGGAATTTACAGGTGCCTGCCAGAAACAAAGTGGTCAGCCCTAGTCTGATAGATTCCCTTACAATCCCCTATTTAATTTTTCTGAATATATGGCTTAATTGTCAAGTTGAAAGACTGAGCCCAGGCCATAAATGGACAAATGACTGCCTAATTTTAGGACATGGCTGCCTGGCTTGAACTTTAGCTTTTATAGTGATAGCTTTTGAACTGTAGTTTAGCAATACAGACTAAGCAGTGTAAACTGTCACAACCAAGTATTATCCAGAGCTTCCCAGCCACAGTTGCAAGGCCTCACAGTTCCCAAAAAAAACATGCTTTTTGTTGCCTGTTCTTTTTACTCTCAGAACAAAAATGTAATAGTCCAGAAGAAGCAAGGAGCTAGCTCTTCATTTCGTACTGTATTACTCAGCAATTTTTAAAGGCTTTACTGGAATTGGAAAAATATCAAATAGTGACTGGTTGAAAAAAAATATTTTTCTGCTCTTGTGATCAAATGGTCAGATGGGGTGGTGCAGCAGTCCTGGATGGTGGTCTGGCTTTCCCCATGCCACTGTCCTGGCACCTGTATTTCAGAGAACTCTGTAAGACCAGGACAATTTCCCTATATGCCCTATCCACTGCAGTGTTCATAAAATACAATTGCAGCACTGCAATACCATGACTTCATATATTGTCTGCATTATATGTAAACATGTGTGCTTGTGAGCATGTGTGTTTGTGTGTGCATCTGCAAAGAGGAAAGCCTATATACAACTGTTCTGTGCTCCCTGGCACAATCTGCAACAAACATTATCTGCTCAGCTGTGTCTGTACAACAGACACTCTGTCTGAGCAAAGACACTCTCTGAGCATGAATTAAGTTACCGTCAGTATGAAAAGCAATTTATTGATCCAGTCCTTGATAGATTTCCTTTTGACTCAATTTTTACCTACTGTTAGCAAACCATAGAGCTTTAAAGGGAAAATTCAATAACTGCTGTTCCTCTTGGGTACTGTATATCTGGAAGATGCTTTAAAAGCATCTGAACTTATGAGAGGAGTCCTATTCCACACTGGGGCGGGGGAAGGGGGAAATGGCAAAAAAACAGAGAGAGAGCAGTAGCTTGCTTCTCTGGGCAGTTCAGGATTTAAATTCTTGCTTTTTCTGAGCCAAATCAGAGAGATAAATTTAAGTGTCATCACAATTCTCTCCCATCAGGCTGTAAGCCATTTATTTTTCCACACTTCATATGAAAAAAGGACCTATGTCAGTCTCTGGAAAAAACACAAAAGAACCTGAAATCTCAGAAATACTTCCAGCTGTAGTGCTTTGAGATATATAACTACTATTGGCATTTTCCTTTGGAAGAAGTATAATTCAAAAGAGCACATTCTTCAAATGAACAATGTCGTGATTTATGATGACAACCTGTTTGTGAAACTTTTGTTACACCAGAAAGATTCTTGCCTTTCTGTTTGCTTTTAAAATTAGGCTAATGCACTTCTGAAAACTTTTGTGTCATCCTAGTGAGGTGTATTAGCCAGCGTTTGGGAGAAGAGCTTCCTTTTTTCTCTATATGACTTTCTCTTTTCTCCTCTCCCTTATGTCCAGGTATAATTTTTTTTCAACATTGCTTAGGGTTTTTTTCCCTGTTCTTTCTTTATTCTCATAAGTGATTAGAATTCCTAATCTTTGCCTAATACATGTGACAGGTTAGACATGGGCACTGTTTCTGCGATTGAATTTGACAGTGTGCAGGAACTGGCTTTGGCACGCTGCTATCAGTGTGGAGCCGTTCACACTACCTACTGTATTGCTTGTGAGTAACCATTTGGCCTCTCTCCATGTAGCTAGCTTTGCTTTCATGCCAGTAAAGCAAACAAGAACAACTTTCTTTCCCTCCTTCTTTGTTGCTTTCTTGTGTTATTGCTGCTTTAGTAATATCAGGTGAACAATGTTGGCAGCTGTCTTCCCACAAATGACAAAATACTAACTTCTTGCTGTCACAGGACAGTATAGGTTTCAAATTCCCAGGACTCACTGCTCTCACATGAAATATAAGGACTTCTGTACAACTTATTAATAAAAAAGAAGAGTAATTAATGATAAATGGCTCCAAATGCCCATTATATAACATACGTATGCAGGGATTTGTGACCTCAAATACTCAGATGCACTCAATATTTACAAAGAATTACATTCTTCCACAATAGCAGTAATACAAGGAAGTTTATGGAAGTTTATTTTGTCATGCTAGATTTCATAAAATAACATCTTCAAGTCTAACTTCCCTATCCTCAGTAAAACAAGCAAGCTTTTGTGTACTGCAGTACTAACACAGAATTCAGATCCCGAAGGGTATCTTAAATATATTGAGAAGAATAAATGACAGTATTATTTTAATATGATTTATACAGTATACAGCAAAAAAAATAAGGCAGCATTTGCCAGAAATTCTCCAGCAAAGTCATAGATGGCAGAGGAGGCACGTAGGATGAAAACCATACTATAGACTTTGATGAATGGTGAAGATAAATCACCTGAGTTAACAAAAAACTGGGAGCAGACTATGTTTGATGGATTCAGAACAGAAGCTGATGTTAAAGAATGACATATAGGCAGAAAGAAAAAATTTCAGAGTACCTGAATATCAAAAGCTCATATTTAAAGGAATGGACACATAGGTAGGAATTTTTTTCTCAGTTATGCCCTTGACTTGCAACATGACCTTGACACCTCTAACATCTTTTGACATCTCTGTCGTGTTTGGCATAATGGTGTGGTGGGTTTCTTGAAAAAAATGCCCATTAAAAAGATTATTTCCACTGCTTTTGTTTGTTTGTTTTCCTTAGAAACAAAAAATCACTGAACTTCCAAACATGTCAAGTAAAAAAATGCTGAAAATATAAAAGAAAAAGTTAAAAATTCCAAATAGAATTCTTCCTTTGCATTTACCATCAAGGATTTTCGAGGAATGCAAGCACTTTCTGAAAAACAAAAAGTGTTTGTCGAAAACCCCATATTCCTATTAAAATTAAGTTTTACTAGAGAAACACAGAGCAAATTTGGTCAACCAACATGCTTACTCATCTATGTATTCATGAAACTAAAGTTTTCAGTGCCCAAAAAGATGTGGTTTTCAGCTGACCAGGTGAACTGAAAGACAGAGAACTAGCAGTTTTGGAGTATGTGACATATTCCCTGCTGAGGGTACTCTCCCTCTCCCTGCAGGCTCTTATCAGCAGCATGGCATACCCTCAGATACATCCCTGAAAAACCTTCTAAGAACACATAATGTTAAAACAATTTTCTCATACCAACACCTCAACATGTGATTCCTTCAATGACATTCATTTATTTTAATGATTTCATTTTTAATTAATCCAAAAGATAGTTCATTGCTTTCTCATGCAGCTCCTACTACCTCATGTATAAACTGGCAAGGTAGTGACAAGAGTGCCTGCTCAGCTGACAACAAGATGGTATTATGTCTGGATTCACTCAGACTGTAGCATATATAATGACACACATCTGATAGTAGACAGAGAGTTAATTGGCACAGCTTGGAACAAAATGCATGCAAGACATAGACAGCAGATCTCCAGAGCCTGAGATGGATTTCTTTACCATAAAGAACATAAAACTGGCTACAGTGTCATAGTCAGAGGGTAACTAAGGAGGAAAGCTGATGTATGGAACACAAAGTTCACATGATCCCCAAAAAGTCTCTCTGAAATGCCTTCTTTACTCCCTCATTTCCTGACGAAGCCAATGAAATGTTGCTAACTTCGCAGTTTCATCACACATTTGTTTCCATTTCAAAGCTAATTCCTTGGTTTTTTTTACTTTCCAGATTCCTGAAGGTTCACATGGCAATGAGTTAGTTTTGTTTTACTAATGTAGGACTGGTTTTTGTTGCTAGCTGTTCACACATGCCTCCTTGAGTATGTCTGTAGTTTTCAGCAGCTAGTTTGGTTTTGAGCCAAAACTGAGGTTGCCATAATATTTTCCTGGCTTCACTGAGACTGAGGTTAGTTCTTGAGAAAGACAAGACAGGGAGTGTTTGCTGGTTTCACTCTGCTTTTACACCCTTGGTACACAAACAAAGCACGAACACTAATTTATAACACCTCTAAAACAATCTGTTTGTTATCTTACTGTGCTTGTTATCGCGTCTGCCGAGTCCAGCCTAAATAAACTCTTATGGCATGGCCACAGCTGCGCAGTTACACCTTTCTCATGCAGGAAAAATCCTGGATGACTGTGAGCTTGATTCCTGCCTGTCTTGTGTAGTAATGTACAGGTAAGTGGACAGAAATTGTTGCTTTCTTAATTGAATAACTTGCACTTACTTTGGGAAGACATAAATAGAAGAAAGCACAAAGCAGTGAAGGAAGATTAAATCACTGCAGAATAGGATAAATCTTTAACATCTATATAACTTGTGTAAATTAACTAATCTAGCGCAATTGCAATTATTAGAAAAAGCACAGGTCTGTGCTGATAGCTTCTTAAATATTTTTCCTATATTTGCTGTCAAAGGTTATCTTCAATTGCTGCAAACAAAATGAATCATGTGTTTTTTAAGAAAATGTTTATTATAAAGATGACTAGCCTTTTAGTTACACTTTTTATGATTTAAGTTATTATTTAGATAATAGAAAAAGCAGATTTTTTAGGCAAAGGCATTATTTAGAAGCAAAAATAAAGACTTTTACACACATGCAATTAGATACGCAAGTGTTTTGAACACATAAGAATTCTTCAGCATGAGTCTAGGCCTAAAATTTTTCAAAAGCAATCCTTCATACGACTTGTTAACTTGTTACAGGTAGTCATGTGATGGCTGTCCAAGAACCTCAAATGCTGCCATGAAACCTTTGGACTTCCTTGACTGCTTACTAACCAATTCATCTGCTTCAGCATCATCTCCCTGGCCCATGCCTAACACCACCAGGACTGAGCAGTAACATGTGAATTCCTGGCCACACCAGCTCTTGTGCTTGTAACAATTCCTTGGTATATACAGATACGAAAAATTATAGCATTTTTCAAGGCCATACTCAAGGGTGTTTTGAGTTTTGTTTTGCTCTATCTATCTATCTATCTGTCTGTCTGTCTGTCTGTCTATCTATCTATCTATCTGACCATTTTTGGTATACTACAAAGTTAAGAAATCTAAAGAAAGCACTACTGATGACCTATCTGAGCTTTTATTTCTGATCTGAGAGCAAAGCTTAATTCTAAGATTTAGCTATCACTAGTGTTACTTGTCTTTAGTTTCATTAACGAGACAATAAACCAACATTTCTGGAAAAAGAAGTAAAGAATACTCTTTGTGCCATATTAGACACTCTTTGAACCAATTTAAAATACTTGACTCGTGTAATATGGCTTCTTCTGACACCTGGGTTACAAGACAGAAGAAAAACATAGGAATATTTCCTCAATAAAGTCAAAGAAATCACTGCTTTTACAGTGTGACGGGTAGTGCTGAACATCAGCTGGATAAATGGTTAAATTATTATATGACTTAGAAATATAATAAATAAAGAACAGCATAACAAGCAAAAACAGTATCTAGGAAGTTTGCATTATTTATGAGTATGCAAACCATAGATGAGAAGAAAAATACCTGTAGCAAACTTTTATGTTTAAAATTAGAAAAGTTTTCAAAAAATATAAAAAATATTACTAACTTATGAAGGACAAAAACCTTACCTAACTTAGAGGTTGTCTAACTTAGCGACTATATTTTAAAGGATTGGGGGTATGCACAGATGGAAAATCTCAGTCTGAACATAGCTTCAAGGACAGAGAGACACCAAATTGGAATAAATATTTAGTTGCTATTAACAAAAAATTAATATTTTTACAGTAAATAAATCTCTAATGTAAAAAGGGAGCTCTATACATATAAAGATAAGATCCCTGACCTACCTTTGTGGTTTCTATCCTGGCTCATTTTTTGCTTCTGAAACATTACCTATCTGATGGTTCCCTACCACAAAATTTCTTATTACTCTAACTAAAATGAAGTCAAATGCATACCGCTTATTGTGGTTTCTCGCATTTTCTAAACTTTTACTGGTTTTATATTCTCACTGAAGGATGTTTTATACTATTTTTATATAATCTTATCCTTTTTAACACTTATTTGCTGACTAAATGAACATTAAATAAAAGGGTAACAGCAGAAGCAGAGCAGGAACAAATGCCACAAGTGCCGCCTGCTCTGAACATATGCTCAGGAAGCTCTGCATGAAGGCAGGTAATATAAAAATGCTGCCCTTCACAGGCTCATGCTTGTGTACTTGTTTCCTTCAAGCTTTCTGTGGTATTTGCACCTTGATCTCTGTCAGGTTTACAATTGTTCAGAACTAGTTTCATAGGCCTATGGAACTCCTCAGTATGTAATGTAGAGCATTAATCCACTGTTCTCAAATCATATTTATTTGTGTGTGTTTGTGTAGTATAACTTGTACTGACAGAAGTTCTTTAGATGCTCTACAAAGTCAGAGGTTTTCCAGTCATTCTTCACTCCAGTGAATACTCGATATTCTTGCTGTGCCAAAAGATAAGAGAGTGTATTACACTAAACCATTATGTTTACATTTACAGTTAAGGCCATAATATTGCAATGGCACAACTGAAGGCTATAAGGTACAGAGTTCTTTCATATCTACAGAATGTGAAATTTCATTACTTCTGCTACTACCTCAGGATCCAGGATTTGCTTTCCTGAGGGCTTTCCCAAATGCTTCTGAAAACGTGCTTTTTATAAGAATTCTGAACACAATAAAGAAGGAAGTTAATCTGAGCAGTTAATGCAATAATTCCATGTTTTGTCTTTTTCTATTAGTATTCCATATCTAGCAGTCTCTGTTTACCAATACACAGACTTGGAGTAGTTCCTTTCCTATCTTTTAGTTGACCATGATCTCTATGAATGAATGCATGTTTATCAGTATAAATATGTACATTTGAGGCCTTGGCTTCACAAACAATGAAACCAAATATTTACAAAAAATATGCAATAGAATCCTACATTAGTTCGTGTGATTCATATTTAATGTTAGTGTGTAATAAATCCATGTCTGGGTTGGCATAACCATTTGCTTGCACTTTTTTAAATGCTTAGGATTAAAAGAAAAAAAAAAAGAAAGAAAAATTGTCAGTCTTCTTTCACAGATGGATATACCCTGAACAAAAATAATCACTAGAAAAAGTTCTGCACCCAACTTTGAGAAGAGGTTGTCATGAGCAAAAATTAAATGTGTGGGAAGGTGGAAGTTAGGATCAGTCAAATCATAAGAAGCACAACAAAATAAAAATTAAAAAAAAAATCTTCATCATCTTCATTTGTTCGGGGTTTTTTGGTTGAGTTTTTTTTGTTGTTTTGTTTTTAATATAAACTGTGACAAACCCTTTGCCTGAATCTTATTCTGCATTATTGCAAAGTGCTTTTCAAATCTGTGAACTTCTTGATCAATTATCCTAAGTGATTAAAATATCTGCTGGAATGCCCCAGAAGAATATATTATTTTATGGGCATGATTTTTGCATATGAATATGCACATAGAAAAAGTATGAAAGATTCACTGCTGACTCTGAAGCAGATAATTAGCCTCAAATTGAAATTTGTTCAAAAAAATCCCCAACAACTTGATTTGTGAACCTTTTGACTGCATAATTCCCATAAATTTAATTATACTGCAAATTCAGAAGAGTGGAACTTCAGCACTTATAGGTTGTTCACACTGCCTTTTTTATTCAGAGCCTTCAAAATAGATCACAAATATTCATTTACTAACCCATGATATCATTTTAAAAATGGTCTCCCCGTCCCTGCCTCTTTCCATCTTTCCTTTCAAAAGACTGCGTAGGGAAAAACCATTTGCAGGGCGCCTTGGAAATAACTTAAGCCATACAGACCAAATTTTCCCTATGAATAATTTCAACTTAAATGTACAGATCTTAGGGAAGCTGCCAAATCCACTGTTGAACTGCAGGCATTTTGCTGCAGAGATGGCACCTAACTATACCTCAGGGGACTTCTATGAGAATTTGTTAAGGCTCCTGATGGTGAAGGCCAACCATTATTGTTCATTCTTTTTTCAGATCTCAACAGGCCTGTACTTATTGTGCTCTAATCAGCAGCATGACATGTTTTTTTGAAGTGATATGGCATCAAAATATACATTTTCCTGTACTGAGTGAATGGGAAAATCATGTGGTTTTAATTAGCTGTAAAAGGACAGTACAGCAGCTGGTACTACGAAACATATGAAAAAATTTGCCTTGTTTTGGTTTTGCACTTAGAGAATCAAACAGTTAAGTGCCTGATTTTCTACAGTGAGTGATGAATGTGAAATACGTGGATTGGAGAAGGCGTGGGATTTTAAACACAGACTCTTCCCATTTCACTTTGGTGCTGCTGGGTGGCTGCTAATTGACTCCTGCTCTAGTGCCTGTTTCTGGCTCATTACTGAAACTGTGTTAGTCATAGACTCCCTGAGATGTTTTACAACATTTCTTGAATAAGAGGCAGGCAGCTGGTGTACAGTGACAGCACACCATACCAGCTCCTGCCCTCTATATATAGGCAGAGGCAGGTAAAACAGAAACCTGCAGAAAACTTCTGAGGGGAAAGAAGGAGGCATCTCCAGAGGGGGATTTCTGCCTCCCTGTTGTTCTGTAGACTGCTGTGATCTGAAAGAAAGGAAATGGGAATTGCAGGTGGCCAGGTGGAACATTTCCCTCCCTTGAATCTCTGCTTTTGGAGAAGCTAAGGAGCAGTGCCAAATGTGCTCCATAAATATTTCTTGAAACTGTAGGAATTTGTCTCATGTGTTCAATGATACTCATTTTAGGAGAGCACAAACTTCTACTCAGGCTCAAGCTTCTCAGCAACAGCCCCACTCAGATGAAAGGAATACTGCACAGGAGTGCTCAAGATTGCAATGTGCAAGCAATGAACGTTAACAACCAATTAATATTTTCTCTGTTTTGCCACAGTTTGTCTTCGTCCTTTGAAAGTATATACAAGCAAATTTCATAGAATCATAGAATCACAGAATTGCTTGGGTTGGATAAGACTTAAAGGTCATTTATTTCCAACCTCCCTGCCATTGGCTGGGACACCTTTCACTATACCAAGTTGCTCAGAGCCACATCCAGCCTGGCTTGAGCACTTCCAGGGATGGGGCATCCACAATTTCTCTGGGCAACCTGTTCTAGTTCCTCACAACCCCCACAGTAAAGAATTTCTTCTTAATGTCTAATCTAAACCTACTCTCTTTCAGTGTGAAGTCTCTCCCCTTTGTCCTGTCACTACAGGTCCTTGTAAGGAGTCTTTCAGTCTTTCTTGTAGGTTCCCTTCAGATACTGGAATGCCACAATTAGGCCCCAAAGCCTTCTCTTCTCCAGGCTGAACAATCCAAATCCTTTTAGCCTTTTCTTACAGGATAGGTGCTCCATCCCTCTAACCAACTTGGTGGTCTTCCTCCGAGCTCACTCCAACAGGTCGATATCCTTCCTGTGCAGGGACCCCAGAGACGGATGCAGTGTTCCAAGTGGAGCCCCATGAGAGCAGAGTAGAGGGAGAGAATCCCCTCCCTTGACCTGCTGCTTATGTCGCATTCAATGCAGTCCAGGACACAATTGGCTTTCTGGGCTTCAAGCTCACATGGCTGGGTCATGTCCAGCCTCTCACCCACCAGCACCCCCAGGCCCTTCTCAGCAGGGCTGCTCTCAATCTGTTCATCCCTCAGCCTGGATTGATACTGAAGGTTGCCCCAGCTCAAGTGCAGCACCTCGTACATGGCCTTGTTGTGAGACTCTCATAGGTCTACTTCTAGAGCTTGTCCACGTCCCTCTGGATGGCATTCCATATTTCAGGTGTGCCAACTGTACCACTCAGCTTCATGTCATCATTCCCATCACTTGACTTAATTCATGGATACACAGACTAAAATAGATTTAAACTTTTCCATGTTTTCCCCCCTCCTCTCTACCACTCTCAGATACTGGTAGCATTTACTAAAGTTTGTAAGACTTGAGTTCCCTTTAGCATCCAGCATCACCATTCCCAGTAAGCATTACCATGTTATTATGATACCATGGAAATGGAAGATGTATATGAGTGCTAAATAGCCACTATTGTCATAGAAATTATATACCCTTCAAGATCTGTGTATATCCACCTTAAGGCTCTAGAAATTAATCACATTTTTTTTCATATTTATATAGTTTCATTTACCATGTCCTAGGTACTAATGTGAAGAATTTCCATGTTTAGATCTAATCTGATTTTATCACTGATCACTTTGCTGATGTGCCGAAATCCTGGCTAACATTGAGGTCACAAAACCACAGATTTGCTATATGTATACTTACTCTGGTACACCTTCCAGACTCATTCCTCCAAAGCTTTTTTCTCCTCCTCACTGTTTCAGTGAAAGTCACTACACTTTCAAAATACTCTTATAGTTTTTTTCATTGTTTCCAGCAAAAGTAAGGTAATGGAAAGTGAATTATTTAATATATGGAGTAGCAAATACACATTTTTTGAAAAATTTCCAGGTCAGTGATCAAAATATATTACCTGAATTCTAAAGGTGAAGTTGCATGAATTGGCAGAGGGCTGATTTGTCTCTGTTGCAATGTGAAGAAATATGCATCTCCAGCTCATTTGATACACCAGTGAAGAAATTCCTCAATGGGTTCTCTACATGAGAACACAACTCAACCAATTTCCATTAGTGGGAAAGCTATCTCTGGCAGAAAAAGATCCACCAAACCAGAGAAAAGCCCAAGAAAACCCCAACTTTTTAACTCACTATAGCAAAAACAGTGTTTCATTTTCTTTGACCTATCAAAAATGAAAATCTTGTTGGCTTAAACAGAACAAGTAAGTCAGATGTGGAGATACTAATGGATATTTGTGTGAGACTATTCCAAAATTAACTTTTGGTCCCCCAAAACAGCTG
This sequence comes from Campylorhamphus procurvoides, assembly GCA_013396655.1. Lineage (NCBI taxonomy): Eukaryota > Metazoa > Chordata > Aves > Passeriformes > Dendrocolaptidae > Campylorhamphus > Campylorhamphus procurvoides. The sequence goes on from WBMV01000893.1 coordinate 498,059, forward strand.
GACTACATTCTTCCAAGGTATTTTCCAAAACAGCACCAAATAAGCCACTAGATGTGCTGGCTTTTCCCTATATAATACATAACACCATAATACACAACACCATAGTGGCTGTCCACATAGATCCCCCAGCAGCACTGCAAAATCACCTCTATAGACATCGTAGGTTGACCTTGGACAGCTATCACATACCAATCCAGCAGGTCTCCCTTAAATTTCCTCCTAAGCAGGAAGGGAGAAGAAAATAAAATAGGTTGCAGGCCAAGACAGAGCTCACTCACTGAGGACCCTCACGGGCAACAGAGATTTGACATAGCAAGAATCAATTTAATTTATTGTCAATTACTAAGAGTTTTGGATGGTGAGAAATAAAGCACCTAAAACACCTTCCCTCCCACTCCTCACTCTTTTTTCCCAGGCTCAGCTTCACTCCTTCATTTCCAGCTCCTCTTCGTTCCCTGCAGCCCCAGGTGGCACTGACGGTCAGGACATGGATTGGGGTCAGTCTATGGCAGCTCTCCTCTGCTGCTCCATCCTCCTTGCACTGCTCCCTACTGCTCCCTACTGCAGGACCTGCAGCCCATGGTCACCTGCCACTGTGTGACCCTCCTCAGGGGCTGCCCAGAAACTATGCTCTGGTGCCTAGAGCACCTCTGCCCATGCTGATACTCTCACCTTGCTGTTCACACTGTTGTTACTCACAATTTTCAAAAGTGTTAGGTTTTTTACCCTTTCAGTAACACACTTTCCCCAAGGCACCCCCAGCACAGCTACAGGGCTCAGCTGAACCCTTTGGTGAGTACCTTGGAGCTGGCTGGAATTGGCTGTGCCCAATTTGGGGCAGGTCCTGCCTTTCCTCACAGTGGCCCCTGAAGCAGCCCCCCACCAGCACCTCACCACCTGCACTTGACAGTGGAGGTAAGGGGAGTCCTAAATGCATGGTTTGACCCATCTTACAAATGCATGACTTGTTCTTAAAAGCATATGAAGTAGGTCAGATTTGATTTGGATGTAGCTATCCAGATACTCTGAGGTAATGAAACTTGACCTATGCATTTCTGATGTGCATTGGCTGTCTGTACAATAGGAATAATATTTACCTAATGTTTATTTCTACAAGTTAGAATCCATTAAAATATATGCTTCAAGACCTGAATTTTACCAATCTGAAGGATTTTTTATCAGTTTAAAATATTCTGTCACAAACGCTTAGAAATTTATGCCAAGCCTCTGGTTTCTGCCCAGCAGACCCTCTCCCAATCTCTCCATTACTGTGTCACCATCTACACGTGATTGATGACACTTCAGGACTTCACAGTCTGAGATTAATGACCAAGTTCCCACATCTTGGTCTTCTGATTTTGATGGAAGAAGTGGGATTTGGATTGTGGAGGTTAAGAAAGGAAAATATTTTTCCTGCCTTACAATGGCTGAAAGGTCATTCTTGAGCTCAAGTTGTTTAAATAATTTATTGTGAGCTACTGAGTCATAACAGAGTTACTGATCTGTCTTTGACTACAGTGACATTCTATTTTTTCAACTCTGCCTTTTTTTCATTCTGTGGTATTAAGTAGCTCTCAGTCTGCAGTAACAAGAAATGTTTAAGTGTGCTACAACTCCATAATGACACATCAGATCTGTACCTTTTACAGTCTGACTAATGGAGAAGAGCCTTGATAGGACTACATGCTAAAGAGAAGTGTTTTATTCAGGAATGGCATGCCTCTACCAGCTTAGAGTGCATTACTTATTTTCTAGGTAGCCTGTGCACTCACTTTGCAACAGGAGATGATTTGAGACTTCAGTGCTGATCTACTTTTTGCATTTCTGCATTGGTACTGAGAGCCTTCCTACCTCAAACTTGTTGTTTTTATTTTGTATGCCTCAGTGTTCTGTGCAGTCTATGGGGGTTGATATATATATCTTATTATAGGTTTTAGTAACTCTGAAAAGCTGCCTAGAAGCTAAAATTGACAGTATTTCACAAATTTAATTTTGCCTTCAAGTCAAATAAGTATTTCCGCCACCTAAATTAAATATTTTTAAGTACTGAAGACATTCTGGATCATATTCCATGAGAGAACATGGAAGCCTGATCCCTTGAAAAGTGTATCTATCAAAATGACTTTCCAATTTTTAACTACTTTGATTGCAAAACCTTCCCTCAACTGGGGAGGAAGGTAATGTATATATATTTTTGTTGTATCACATCAAGAAAGACAACTTAATTTCTTCTTACGTCATTGTTAGAAATGTTATTGCTACTGCATAATTTCAAAATTTGGAAATGATTATATAAGGCTTACAAATGTCTTTAAAGAATTAATTAATTGCATTGGAAGTGTTCCCCATTATGCGAAATCAAAGTGTTATAAAAATCAAGTTACTATGTTACCACATAATTGGCTTAGAATTTGAACTTCAGTCTTGACTACACCACCTTTATGAACACACTTCTCTGATTGTCTATGTTTTTCTCACAAACAAACTGTCTGATGTTATATCCAATAACGTTTAAAATTATCAGTTTGGAAAATTGTGATCCACTGTCATCCTTGTTGGACAATCTCTGAAACCAATAGGAAACATGAATGAAAACATATTCTTTAGATGTATTAAGAAAACTGCACAAATTGTGTTTCATTGTTTCAGCTGTGCTTAGTTACTGCTTTAGTGTGACCCTGATCATAAAGCTTTTGATTTTGTTTGCATGACAAGGATCACCTGAGTTTATGGAGTGGTGTGTGGTTTGCACAGATTTACATAATGAAAATCAGATAAAAGGCAGTTTGAGCAGATTTTACCCAACTTGATTCCCTTTTTTAGACAACATAAATAATTTTCTTGACAAGGATATTTCTACAGACTTGATCATTTGGTGCTCAGTAAAGCTTTTGGCACAGTGACACATGGGGAATTGTTAGTTAAGCTGAAGAGGATGTGGATTAGTACAAGAATGTCAATACAGTAAGGCATTGGCCAAAGGGGAGGCAATGAGGTGTCTTGTGCTGATAGACCATCAGACTAGATGCATACTGCTGGTGAAACTCCTCAGGGAGCAGTAGTTGCTTGGCCTTGGCCAAAGGGAGGGATCTGCCAGCTGAGGCTATTGGTGAGATGATGTTCAGAGGCACCGCTAATGCTGACTGACCAGTATCTGGTGATCAGAAAAAAAAAAAAAAGGAGTTACCATAGGGTCACAGTAAGGCATAAAGTGAGAAATACAGCAAGGCAAAATAGGATAATACATGTAGAAACTAAATAGAGGAATTTCTGCTGTGACCTGGATGTTATCACCTGGAAAAAAAAGAAGCGAAAGAAATACTTATCAGTACTATTTGTCCAGAAGGTAACTATTAGCCAACAATGTGATGTAGCAGTGAAGGCAGCAAAGTGCACGCTGACTTACAGTTCAGGGCACTCTCACCAATTCTGAGTGCTTCCTAACTGGTTGTATTTAGCATCTGGTCTGAAACTGTTATATAATTTCATCTATATTGAAGGAAAGTCAACTCAGAAATAAAGATGATACACAAATGCAGCTTGGGTAAGGAGAAGAGAGGAGGACCCAATTTACAAAACAAGACTATGAAAGCAGAGGTTTAGAATAGCAAAAGTATGGAGGGGACGTTATAAAGATCTTTAAACACAGGAGAATGGTGAGCTAGATCTAGTCAAGGCTAGTATTGTCAGGCAAGACAAATGGGAATAAAGTACTCAGAAATAAATTGAGGCTTAAAATTAGAAGTTCCTAACTATTAAAGACATGAGAATCTGCAGTTCCAGAGGAGCAAAAATGACAGGAGCAAAAAGTAAAGATGTTCTTAATCATCTAATCTTCTGAATGAAAGTATGTGATCTGTGATTCTATGTGATGAATGAGACCACAGACAAGGACGTGGTGTTGCCCAAGAAGGTCCTTCAAGGATAATTTCAAGGACTGCTCTACAGAGTTAACTGAGTTGATTTCTTAATGAGATTGTTTCTCTCTGAGCTGCAAATACACAACCACAGAGTATCCAGAGGATGACTGCACATACTCTGGTAACAGCAATGCCATGAACACAGGCATAAAAAGCAGAGTAGGTCAAGGATGCAGAAGCAACATCAACAAAGACATGGCTGCAAATTCAGTGGTCCTCAACAAAAAGCATATGTTGTGCATCACTTGTCTAGTTGTCCAACTGTGTGGTGCTCACTTGTAAGTCCCCACCTTTCTTGTAGCAATGTTCTCTGAGGGCTGGCATGCTCATGGTAACTTGGTCTTGATCCTCCAGGGCACTGCACATGGCAGTTAAATTCTATATTTTCAGTGGGAGAGATGTGCACCTTATGATGACAGATTTTCTTCCTATTCCCATAAATATATCATAAAAAATATTCAAGTAATGTTTCCTAGTTAAAAAAAATAAACCAAAAAAACAACCAATGAAAAAACAAAAATGATAAAATGAAACAAAACCCACACATGAAAAAAACAAGTCTTCTAATTTATCTTCACCTCTGTCCCTTCTTAAAAATATATTGTAAAGACCTATATTATACCTAGGAGCTGTACTGTGCAAGTTTGAACCTCCGGTCTCTCCTCAGCCAAAGACGTTGTTAAAGTCAATGGATATTTTCTGTAAAGAGTAATACTTAGCAGTGTCACTGCAAGATTTATTCCCATACCTTAGGCTTCCCTGAACACTTCCTTGCCTGCCCTGACACTTACTTCTTTATACAAAACATTATCCTATATGCATTTTCTAGGATCATTGATTTTTGTGTGTATAAGCTTGCTTTAAAGGCTCATTTTGCATGACTTAAGGTTAAATGTATTTTACACAATTGCACTAGGCAGCTGAGCCCTGACTTATAAAGTATTGATACATGTCTTAAAACATGGCAAATTCAAAGCCAAGCTGATCTCAGCTTGCTTTGAATCTTATGAAGAATGCATTTTCTAAAATACATTCTGCATATATACATAGATGACTTCTGCCACAATCTCAGAAATTAATGAGGTTATGGCAGATACAAAGCTATATATCTTTTGACCCTAGTCTAATTATACTGTAATTTACCATCTGGTGTTTTTTTCTCCAGAATATGAATGGCCTATGTGTTAATAATATTATTCACCTCAGTCTGCGATCATATTAACTGTATTTTGTGTGCTTACAACTGGGAAGCCCTTACACAATTACAAGCAACAAAGGGTAAAAGATTATTATATTTTCAGCTACATCTTCAATGGCATATTTATAAGTACACTATTTCTAATATATTCTTAACTCCAGAGGTGCATCCTGTGAGCATATCTCTGACATGCAGTGGTGCTGAGCCCTCAGCAGCTGAGGTGCAGAAACACCAAGGACAACTGCACTGTGAAGGCTCACCTGAGACAACTCAGTCATGGAGGTTCGCAGCTTCACTGAAACTCCAGCTTAGTATTACAGGGTATGGAGCTATTTCTGATGCTATTTTGGGATGAAAGTTAAAAGGAAAAGCATAGGTGGGCAGTTGAGCAACATATCCAAAGCTCAAAAGCAAGGGAATCTTTGCACACTAAAATTCTTTACATTTTTATGTAAAAATAGTTTTCAGGTTTTGCCTTTTCATCCCACACGTATTTTTTAGAGTGTTGTGACTTACTCACTGAATTGATTTAAAACCAGCAGATTAATAATTTTTGTTTCTAACTGTTGAAAATTTAGTACCTAAAATTCTGTATATTCTTTTACAGGCTCTGGCCATGGCTACTCACCACTAAGGATTTTATGGCATTTTCTGTGAAAATCCTGGTTTTGGGGCACAGCAAGCACATTGTCCTTCCTTACTGAATGCATAAAGTGCAAGCTGGACCCCCAAGTTTTTAAAACTTCATTTTAGTAGTAGATAATTGAGACGATATTATTTATAAGATTAATAGGGAATTGTTGCCCTTGAAAGGATACACTGCTGTTTTGTTTATATTCGCCAGAGCACTACTTTGTAAACTTTTCTCTTACATGTAGCCAAGAAATACACAAGCAGGCAAGCAGAAGACACCCTGCTCCCTTATGCCATAGCAACTTGGCGGTGAGCAATCCAGCCCACAAAAACAAGTCCTAAGTGCTGAACTTTCTTTGTGTTGAATAATTTCAAGTTAAATTTATTAATCTTTTACAACAGAAGAAACATGGTAATGTGAGACACCTCAGTTTGATGCAATAATTTATCATATACTTATACAGGATCTTTTAAAATGCAGATTTCTTACGTTCTTCTGATATGTTTTGGGAATATATTAATATATTAATAAATTATTTGGCTTCCTCTCAGTTTATATCATACCCTGATTAGCTGAGAGGGGGAGAATATTTTAAACAGGCCTTTCGAAAAGTTGATCATACTGAAAAATACCATATTAATACATATTATGGAGCAATATGATGATATGTGATTTGGTTGATGCTACATGCCTCATTAAGAGGTGCATTTAATATGCAATAGAAAAAGAGTTACTCTCCACAAACAGGACCACAATCTTCAAGCAAGAGGTGCTCTTAGGTCTCAATCAAAACCAATAAAATTAGATTACAATAACAAAAAAAAATAGAGGGGTAAAGAAAAAAAAAAAACAAAACCCCAAACAGAGAAGAAACCATAGCGGACTGAGGGAAGTCTTTCCCAGATAATCTCATTTTCTATGAGTCTGCTACTTCGCAAGTGTCTGGCAAGTGCAAGGGAAGGCTCTGGCATCCCTCTGTTTTCAACTCCCCGCACCTCGAGGCTGGGTCTGCGGGTAGATCCCCGCCCGCCCGTCCGCGCCCCGCCGCGTCCCGCCCGCTCGGAGCCGCGCTGGGCCGTCGGGACACCGGGCATCGCGCCTCGGCGGTGCCGCCCG